>CM059806.1:25131181-25281181 GCA_030435695.1 Brachymystax lenok tsinlingensis
TAACTGACAATCTATAGTGACTGACATTCTATAGTGACTGACATTCTATAGTGATTGACATTCTATAGTCACAGACATTCTATAGTCACTGACATTCTATAGTCACTGACATTCTATAGTGACTGACATTCTATAGTGACTGACATTCTATAGTGACTTACATTCTATAGTCACTGACATTCTATAGTCACTGACATTCTATAGTAACTGAGCACTCCAATCATATTTGATCCATGATACTAATGGTCTAATATCATGTTTCCTGATTGCTCTGCTGTATTTCTATACGTTATATCCTTCCATCTAGAGCAGGTATTCCCAAACTGGTGTACGCGTAATGCCGTCGGGGTACGCCAATATTGATGACATTTTATTTTTAAATCCATTTTAGAATAAGGCTGTAACGTAACAAAATGTGGAAAAAGTCTATAGTGACTGACATTCTATAATGACTGACATTCTATTGTAACTGACAATCTATAGTGACTGACATTCAGTAGTGACTGACATTCTATAGTGACTAACATTCTATAGTGACTGACATTCTATAGTGACTGACATTCTATAGTGACTGACATTCTATAGTAAATTACATTCTGTAGTAACTGACATTCTATAGTAACTGACATTCTATAGTGACTGACATTCTATAGTAAATGACATTCTATAGTAACTGAGCACTCCAATCATATTTGATCCATGATACTAATGGTCTAATATCATGTTTCCTGATTGCTCTGCTGTATTTCTATACGTTATATTCTTCCATCTAGAGCAGGTATTCCCAAACTGGTGTACGCGTAATGCCGTCGGGGTACGCCAAACAAAATTTTTATTCACATGTAAAAAAATATATATATATTAAAAATAAAATCTAAAAATATTTTTCAAACAGTACACTTATATTTTCCAACGGGGCTATACATTTTTCTCCCATGAATTGCCTCGTTTCACTGCCAAAAAAAAAATAAACCATCTAGTGTTCAGCGAAATAAGAACACATTGTCAAATACAGGTAGCCTAGTCAAATAATTGACATCCAATCACATTAACCGTTACTCTCTCGCTGGAAAGCTTCACTCTTGCGCAGACATTTAGAAACGAAACATGACAATTTGAAAAATAAGCCACGGGAGTTTTTTTTTTATTTGGGTCAAACGTTTCGGGTAGCCTTCCACAAGCTTCCCACAATAAGTTGGGTGAATTTTGGCCCATTCCTCCTGACAGAGCTGGTGTAACTGAGTAAGGTTTATAGGCCTTCTTGCTCGCAAATGCTTTTTCAGTTCTGCCCACACATTTTCTATAGGATTGAGGTCAGGGCTTTGTGATGGCAACGCCAATACCTTGACTTTGTTGTCCTTTAGCCATTTTGCCACAACTTTGGAAGTATGCTTGGGGTCATTGTCTATTTGAAAGACCCATTTGTGACCAAACTTTAACTTCCTGACTGATGTCTTGAGCTGTTGCTTCAATATATCCACATAAGTTTCCTTCCTCACGATGCCATCGATTTTGTGAAGTGCACCAGTCCCTCCTGCAGCAAAGCACCCCCACAACATGATGCTGCCACCCGCACTCTTCACGGTTGGGATGGTCTTCTTCGGCTTGCCTTTTTCCTCCAAACATAACGATGGTCATTATGGCCAAACAGTTCTATTTCTGTTTCATCAGACCAGAGAACATTTCTTCAAAAAGTATGATCTTTGTCCCCATGTGCAGTTGCAAACCGTAGTCTGTTTTTTATGGCAGTTTTGGAGCAGTGGCTTCGTCCTTGCTGAGCAGCCTTTTAAGTTATATTGATATAGGACTTGTTTTACTGTGGATATAGATACTTTTGTACCTGTTTCCTGCAGCATCTTCACAAGGTCCTTTGCTGTTGTTCTTGGATTGATTGGCACTTTTCGCACCAAAGTACGTTCATCCCTAGGAGACAGAACAGCCTCCTTCCTGAGCGGTATGACAGCTGTGTGGTCCCATTGTGTTTATACTTGCGTACTATTGTTTGTACAGATGAACGTGGTACCTTCCTTGCTGAGCGGCCTTTCAGGTTATGTTGATGTAGGACTCGTTTTACTGTGGATTTAGATACTTTTGTATCTGTTTCCTCCAGCATCTTCACAAGGTCCTTTGCTGTTGTTCTGTGATTGATTTGCACTTTTCGCACCAAAGTACCTTCATCTCTAGGAGACAGAATAGCCGTCATTTGCACTTTTCGCACCAAAGTACGTTTTTGCACCAAAGTACGATTTGCACTTTTCGCACCAAAGTACGTTCATCTCTAGGAGACAGAACAGACGTCATTTGCACTTTTCGCACCAAAGTACGTTTTTGCACCAAAGTACGATTTGCACATTTTCCACCAAAATACATTCATCTCTATGAGACAGAACAGCCTCCTTCGTGAGCGGTATGACTGCTGCGTGGTCACATGGTGTTTATACTTGCGTACTATTGATTGTACAGATCAAAGTAGTACCTTCAGGCGTTTGGAAATTGCTCCCAAGGATGAACCAGACTTCAATCACATCTGTCTATGTTGGCTTTCCGCATCTACAGTGGACGGTGGCCGAGCTACATCAGTGTTTGTCGAACTTTGAGACGTTGGTTTTATCAAGAAAACGTCTCTAGCGTCCGAACGGTTTGGCAAGCACCCACAAGTGTCACGGGAATCGTCTTAAGGTGACAAGTGGTGGAAAAAGTACCAAATTGTTGTAGTTAAGTAAATGTAAAGATAATAAGGCTAGGCGTCCCGCTAGCGGGACACCTGTCGTCAACATCCGGTGAAATTGGAGGGCGCGCAATTCAAATAAATAATCGTAATATTAAACATTTATGAAAATACAAGTATCTTATATCAGTTAACAGTTTAAATTCTTGTTAATCTGACTGCGTTGTCCGATTTACAATAGGCTTTAAAACGAAAGCATACCATGCAAATGTTTGAGGACGACGCCCCACATCAACATATTTTTCAACCAGCACATACTTTTCAATATATTCCTCTGTGTGCAATCCCAAGGGTCCCAATTACAACATGAATGGTCGTTCTGTTAGATAAAATCCTAAACTATAATATTCAATACAGAAAGAAGTAGAAAATAGAAAAGGAAAATTAGCAGGCACGCGTCCTCTTCATCGCAACCCTGAAACAATGAACAAAGACTGTTGACATCTAGTGGAAGCGATAGGAATTGCAATCTGGGAGCTAGAATTACATAGGACCCATAGCTTTCCATTATAAGAGCCTGGGACCTAACACAAAACTAAGGGCTTAAATATGTCCCAAAATAATTAATATTTACTGAGATCTGTTATATCTTCTAGACATAGGACAGACACTTCAAACACTTATTTCTTGTGATTTATTTTTTGAAAGTCTGTTTTTACATTTATGAATGTGTTATTCAATGTGTTTCTATGGGCTATAGTAGTAAAGGCCATTTTTGTTCTTTTTTTTTTCTTCCTAAAGGGGTCCTACAATTCTGTATCAAATAGCTAAATGGTATGATTGTCTTAAAACAATTCCACATATTAGCTTAATACAAAGAAGGAAGCTTGTACAGAATTTAAATATTCCAAAACATGCATTCTGTTTGCAATAAGGCACTAAAGTAAAACTGCAAACAATTTGGAAAATAAATGAACATGGTGGTGGCTGCATCATGTTATGGGTATGCTTGTCATCGTCGAGGACTGAGTACCACACTTCATATTTAATAAAGCACTAATACTGTATTATCTTGATTACATAAGTCTCTAAGAGCTTTGCACACCTGGATTATACAATATTTGCACATTATTCTTTTTCAAAATCTTCTAGCTCTCAAGTTGGCTGTTGATCACTGCTAGACAGCCATTTTCAAGTCAAATTCCATTTTCATCACATCAAATGAAACCTTTGCAAATGTAAGGGCTCAAACTAAGTTATTTAATTGTCCCCATGGTAGTGACAGTAAATAGAAGGTTGTTTACTAGTAAAAAAAGCATAATAATGAACAAAGACTTATAAACAAAGACAAAACCCTGTGACAATCTATTCTATTTGATTCTGTTTTGATGACATGGGAAGTTGAGCTACAAACCAACCAAGACTCTGAAACTTGTTTTGGAGTTTCAGCAATTATTTTTGTTCCTGAATGCTATTGTGCAGAATGTGTGTGTGTGTGTGTGTGTGTGCGTGCACGCGCCTGCATTCCGGTGTGTGTGTTAAAATAAAATTTGTTACACTCCTCTTCCTTAAGCCCCCAATTGGCAGTATATACCTGAAGTGGAAATAGATCTCCACTTCCTCTTCTTCCTCTTCCTCTTCCTCTTTCTGGCACATGGCCAGCGGAAGTGCAGATTGAGGGGGCATCGAAGTGTGGGAGCGAGGGATGAAAGGGGAGGAGAGGGAGAGTGGGATCTGTGACGGTTGCTCCACTTTTCCGTCTGACAGAGCAGAAGGGATCAGGGAAGCTGCCGCTCTATCAAACAGCTCTCCACAGCATGACTGACTAGCCTACAGACGCTACTCACACAAACTCTGCTATTGCATAGACTTTAGCTTAGCACTGTCATATATTACAGCACAGTATGAGCCAGTGTATACTTTAGTTTCCTTCACACTATGTCTATGGACAGCTAGAGTTTAGGCTAGAGTCAGAATTACCTCATCTATTTAGTTTGAATGAGGGCGGCTGGACATTGCTGAGTGCAGACTTTAGGATAGAGCTGCTCCATGCGTCAGCTTGCAAGCATGGTTTAGGTATAGATTATAGCGACACTATGTGACAGTATGGTCAACAGGATTGGCAACTAGAGTGTATGTTAATAGTACAGAATTGTAGATACGTGCTACAGTCATCGCTGGCATAGTTTGGGATATACCTGCATCGCTGGACCCAGTTTAGGCGCTAAAGAGGTGAGTATCAGCACGTTTAGACCTACTTTCTTGCATTACATGTAGATCTCTTGTGAGGGCATATGTGTTATTGACAAGGATAGTTTTTCTGGGTAAGTCTCTAAGAGTTTTCCACACCTGGATTGTGCAAGATTTTCAAGTAGATTTAAATCAAAACTGTAACATGCCTCTCAGGAACATTCACTTTCTTAGTAAGCAACTCCAGTGTAGATTTAGCCTTCTATTTTCGGTTATTGTCCTGCTGAAAGGTGAATTAATCTCCCAGTGTCTGGTGGAAAGCAGACTGAACCAGTTTTTCCTCTAGGATTTTGCATGTGCTTAGCTCCATTCCTTTATTTTTTATCCTGAAAAGCGAGCCCTTAACAATTACCCATAACATGATTCAGCCACCACTATGCTTATAAATATGGAGAGTGGTATTCAGTATTGTGCTGTATTGGATTTGCCCCAAACACAACACTTTGTATTCAGGATTAAAGTGAATTGCTTTGCCAAATTGTTTTGTGCCTTGTGGCAAACAGGATTTATTGTTGGGAATATTTATATTCTGTACAGGCTTTGTTCTTTTCACTCTGTCAATTAGGTTAGTATTTTGGAGTAACTACAATGTTGTTGATCCAACCTCAGTTTTCTCCTATCACAGCCATTAAACTCTAACTGTTTTAAAGTCACCATTAGCCTCATGGTGAAATCCCTGAGCGACTTCCTTCCTCTTCGGCAACCGAGTTAGGAAGAACGGCTGTATCTTTGTAGTGACTGGGTGTATTGATACACCATCCAATGTGTAATTAACAACTTCACCATGCTCAAAGGGATGGTAAATTGTATCATGTTCAAAAAAAGTTTAAATCTAGTTAGAATCCAAATGAGTTGTTGCCACAGATAATTTGGTGCCAACATGGAGTATAGGTTGCCAAAGTCTATGGATCTGATGGCAACCAGTGTTCCTTTGCTCTTCTCTAGGCTAGTTAGCACACCAGGTAGATAACTAATCCCTCTAAAGAGGCTTAGGAGTGAGCAATTAGCCTAGATCGGCCGGGACCAAAGGCCAGGAGCAGGAGGTTGTGGTGACAAAGCACTCCTGCACGAGATGTAGGAGAGCAGGCAAGTCACCCGTGAAACAAGTCAGGGAGCGCTCTTACCTTCAAGTTGGTTTCAGTTTTGCTAGGGCGTTGTGGGCAGGGTTGGCAGAAGAGCGTAAGCATCTGCCTTTGATTCCAAAGGTTGCATGTTTTAATCTAGCAATAGAAGGTTTTTGATATTTTAAGCCTATCCCAAACCTTAACCCTTATCATAACCATTCAGAGTTAATGCGTAACCTCAAGAGTTTGGTTTTGTTTACCTGGCCACTGTTTTAAATGCACATTTGTTGTCACGATCTTCATTGACGGGCCAAGGCGCAGCGTACCGGGTTGAGTTAAACATATTTATTGTTACTCACTCAAAACAATGAACGAAGATCAAAATAGATGTCGCACCAACAGCATACACACAAATAACAGCATCAACCTCCCACAAGGAAAGGAGGAAAAAATAGCTGCTTAAGTGTGGTTCCCAATCAGAGACAACGATAGACAGCTGTCCCTGATTGAGAGCCACACTCAGCCAAAACAAAGAAATACAAAAACTATAACATAGAATGCCCACCCCAAATCACACCCTGACCAAACCAAAAGGAGACATAAACAGGCTCCTACCGGTCAGGGCGTGACAGTACCCCCATGTTAGTTATGAATCTCAAAATTATTGAGGAAGTGTATTGTCACTGGGAGCCAATGCGGCTCTTCACAGGAAACGGATAGACCATTCGGAGCATTGATCAGATGTGTTATTTCCTGGTCTCTTTGATGAACTAATCTGGTTCTAATCCTCCATCTCAATCTGGAGCACCATGAATCAGACCCCAGAGTCAGGCAAAGGGATCACAAGGCAACCTCAATCTTACCTCTATCTTTCTCCACCTGTGTTGACACACTGATAACATTTATTTAGTGAGATCTTCTGTGTGTATAGAGAATTAATAAGTCAAACCTTAAAAACACAAATTGGAATTAGATATAGTTTCATATTGACTGTTTCAAAGATAGAAAATAAGTCAGCTTGTGTTTGTTGTTGATGTTTTCATAAAGTTTATGAGGTTTTAAGGGTAGGAAAACGCTCATTCAGCTCTTAGTGGCCGAGGACTTTAATGCAGGTAAACTTTTACCTAATTTATACTAGCATGTTAAATGTGCAACCAGAGGGAAAAAAAAGTCTAGACCACCTTTACTCCAGACAAAGAGCCCCGTAGAAAACTGTCACTCGCCCTCAATTTGGTAAATCTGACCATAATTCTATCCTCCTGATTCCTGCTTACAAGCAAAAACTAAAGCAGGAAGGACCAGTGACTCGGTCAGTAAAGAAGTGGTCAGATAACACAGGTGCTAAGCTACAGGATTGTTTGCGAGTACAGACTGGAATATGTTCCGAGATTCTTCCGATGACAGTGAGGAGTACACCACATCAGTCACTGGCTTCATCAATATGTGCATCGATGACGTCTTCCCTACAGTGACTGTAAGTACATACCTCAACCAGAAGCCATGGATTACAGGCAACATCCGCACTGAGCTAAAGGGTAGAGCTGCCGCTTTTAAGGAGCGGGACTCTAACCTGGACGCTTATAAGAAATCCTGCTATGCCCTCCGACGAACCATCAAACAGGCAAAGCATCAATACAGGACTAAGATTGAATTGTACTACACTGGCTTCGACACTCGTCGGATGTGGCAGGGCTTGCAAACTATTACAGACTACAAAGGGAAGAACAGCCGCAAGCTGTCCAGTGACACGAGCCTACCAGAGGAGCTAAATTACTTCTGTGCTTGCTTCGAGGCTGGCAACACTGAAGCATGCATGATAGCATAAGCTGTTCCGGATGACTGTGTGATCACGCTCTCCGTAGCCGATGTGAGTAAGACCTTTAACTACTTAGGGAGTGGTGGGGCGCTAGCAACAAGTGTTGCATAGTCATCAAAAGCTCTGCTTCTTGGCAATATCACAGCGTTGTCAGATTTCAAAAAGGCTTCACGGCGAAAGCACTACATTTGAATGTTTCAGGGTAGCACCTCCAATATTTTCCCATTAGCATAAATTCATAAACCATCGCGGTTCACACAAAACACATTTCACAGCGAAAACAAATCCCTTACCTTTTGAAGAACTTCTGCTGAGGGCTTCCCAAGTGTCCAACGAAGACAATGCATGGTTCTATTGTTAGAAAAAGTCATTTATTATATCCATAAATCTCCGTTTGGTTGGTGCGTTATGATCAGAAAATACAGCGTCCACTCGCCCATTGAACTGTGAAGAGAACTCGTTCAACCTATACCTATACACTTGTCCAAGAACAATCAAACATCATTGATAATGTATCCTCAGGAACACTTTAATGTATATTTACTATAATATTTCAACCGGATTATAAACTGGACGATAGGAAAGGAAAAAACCACCGCGCGAGCCCGTGAACGCGCATCCTCTTCTGTTTACATCTGGTGACCACTTCGAAATTCTTCTTCTATTACCATCCAGAGCAACTAAACATCATCAAACACTGTCTAGAGACTGTTGACATCCAGTGGAAGCAATAGGTACTGCAATCTTACTCCCATATAAGGTCATTTTCAATAGGGAGGGGTTCACAATGAGGCAATGTGTCAAAACCACTTTTTCCAGGACAGAAATTCCTCGTGTTTTTCGCCTGCTATATCCATTCTGTTATACTCACAGACAATATTTTAACACTCTTAGAAACTTCAGAGTGTTTCCTATCCAATAGTACTAATTATGTGCATATCCTATTTTCTGGGCCTAAGTGGGAGGCATTTTACTTTGGGCACGCCAGACTCTCCAAAACCGTCACCTCGGGAGCCGCTCCCTAAGAAGTTAAACAGGTCAACATTCACCAGGCCGCAGTGCCAGACGGATTACCAGGATGTGTACTCCGAGAATACGCTGACCAACTGGCAAGTGTCTTCACTGACATTTTCAACCTGTCCCTGACTGAGTCTGGTTTCAAGCAGACCACCATAGTCCCTGTGCCCAAGAACACTAACGTAACCTGCCTAAATGACTACCGACCCGTAGCACTCACGTCTGTAGCCATGAAGTTCTTTGAAAGGCTGGTCATGGCTCACATCAACACCATTATTCCAGAAACTGTAGACCCACCATCATTTGCATACCGCCCCAACAGATCCACAGATGATGCAATCTCTGTTCCATTCCTCCGTGCCCTTTCCCACCTGAACAAAAGGAACACCTACATGAGAATGCTATTCATTGACTACAGCTCAGCGTTCAACTCCATAGTGCCCTCAAAGCTCATCACTAAGCTAAGGACCCTGGGATTAAACATCTCCCTCTGCAACTGGATCCTGGACTTCCTGACGGGCAACCCCCAGGTGGTAAGGGTAGGTAACAACACATCTGCCACGCTGATCCTAAACACGTTGGCCCCTCAAGGGTGCATGCTCAGTCCCCTCATGTACTCCTTGTTCACCCATTACTGCGTGGCCAGGCACGACTCCAACACCATCATTAAGTTTGCCGACGACACAACAGTGGTAGGCCTGATTACCAACAATGATGATGAAACCTATAGTGAGGAGGTCAGAGACCTGCCGTGTGGTCCCAGGATAACAACCTCTCCCTCAGCGTGATCAAGACAGAGGAGATGATTGTGGACTACAGGAAAAGGAGGACCGAGCACACCCCCCTTCTCATCGACGGGGCTGTAATGGAGCAGGTTGAGAGCTTCAAGTTCCTTGCTGTCCACATCACCAACAAACTATCATGGTGCAAACACACCAAGACAGTCATGAAAAGGGCCCAGCAAAGCCTATTCCCCCTCAGGAGACTGAAAAGATGTTGCATGGGTCCTCAGATCCTCAAATAATTCTACAGCTGCACTATCAAGTGCATCACTGCCTGGTATGGCAACTGCTCGGCCTTCGACCGCAAGGCACTACAGAGGGTAGTGCTTACTGCCAAGTACATCACTGGGGCCAAGAGGAGGTGTCAGAGGATAATTATTATTTTTTTTACCTTTATTTAACTAGGCAAGTCAGTTAAGAACAAATTCTTATTTTCAATCACGGTCTAGGAACAGTGGGTTAACTGCCTTGTTCAGGGGCTGAACATCAGAGTTTTTACCTTCTCAGCTCGGGGATTTGATCTTGCAACCATTCAGTTACTACTCCAACGCTCTAACCACTAGGCTACCTGCCAGGAGGTGTCTGAGGAAGGCCTTAAAAATTGTAAAAAGACTCTAGCCACCCAAGTCATAGACTTCTCTCTGCCACCGCACGGCAAGCGGTACCGGAGCGCCAAGTCTAGGTCCAAAAGGCTTCTTAACAGCTTCTACCCCCAAGCCATAAGACACCTGAACAGCTAGTCAAATGGCTACCCAGACTATTTACATTGTCGTCATCCCCCCGCCCCCTCTTTTACGCTGCTGCTACTCCCTGATTATTATCTATGCATAGTCACTTTAACTCTATGTACATGTACATGTTACCTCAATTACCTCAACTAACCTGTGCTCCCGCACATTGACTCTGTACCGGTACCCCCTGTAAATAGCCTCGCTACTGTTATTTTACTGCTGCTCTTTAGTTATTTCTTATTTAAATTTTTAACTTATCTATTTTTTTACTTAACACTTAATTTTATTAAAACTGCATTGTTGGTTAAGGACTTGTAAGTAAGCATTTCACTGCAAGGTCTACACCTGTTGTGTTCGGTGCATTTAATTTGCTCATGCATTAAGCTATGTGACTGAGAGTGAAAGTTCACATGTTGTGGTCTGCATGGGTTCTGTACAGCTGTGTTGCAGCCATATATAGGTCAGACATAAGCGCACACTGTACATGTTCACACATGCTCAGAATCACACACACACGCTCAGAATCACATACACACACGCTCAGAATCACATACACACGCTCAGAATCACACACTCATGCTAACATGCATGTTTAGGAGACGCCACATGTCGAAAGCTTGTTCCATGATAATTGCCTGTCTGAGTGTGTGTTTGTGTGTCTGTCTGTGTTGGCCTGTGTGTGTGTGTGCGTGCTTTCCCTGTGTTTAGGTAGCTAGCGTGGCTTGCTGAAAGTAGAGTGACGCAAGGCGATTTGTGTCATCTGAAGATTTGTTCCAGTGACTTAATGCCATGCTTAGTCACATCCCCCAAACTCTCTTCCAGACTGTCAGGGAAGACATACATAGCACACATCCCCTCCTTTTATCCCAAACCCATACCAAGTGTTATAAGGATGAAACACTGACAGACAGCACATCAAAGCATGGTTTACGTAGATCTAGTTATCTTTGAGTTGTATTTGTTATCTCTACCTCTCCCCTTATTCTCCCTCTTTCTCTCTCAACTCCCTAGACATACCTCACTCCACTCCTTCCCTAACGCCTCATTCCTCCTCTCTCAACTCCCCAGATCTACCTCACTCCACTCCTCTCTCTCCTTCTTAACCTCTCTGCCATCCAGACATTACCCTATACCCTATATCCTGTATCCTATACCCTGTATCATATATCCTAAATACTGTATCATATATCCTGTATCATATACCATATATCCTATATACTGTATCTTATGTTCTATATACAGTATCCTGTATCCTAACCATATATACTGTATCCTATATCCTATGTACTGTATCTTTTCATTGTATCCTACTGTGTATCCTGTATCCTATATACTATATCTTATATACTGTATCCTACATCCTCTATCCTACACCCTGTATCCTATACATTTTATACGGTATCCTATACCCTATATCCTGTATCCTATACCCTATTTCCTGTATCCTATATCCCATGTAGTGTATCCCGTATCCTATATACTGTGTCCTATATACTGTATCTTATATCCCATATACTGTATTCTATATAACATATCTTATATTCTGTATCCTACATTCTATATCCTGTATAATGTATCCTATATCATATATATTTTATTCCATATCCTACATGCTATATCCTATATACTGTATTACGTATCCTGTATCCTATATCATGTATTCTATATCCTATCCTATATCCTACATCTTATATTCTGTAGCCTATATTCTAAATCCTATATACTGTATACTATTTACTGTATCCTATCCAGTACCAGTCAAAAGTTTGGACACACCTACTCATTCTATGGAGTTTTTCCTAGCCACTGTGCTTCTACACCTGCATTGATTGCTGTTGGGGTTTTAGGCTGGGTTTCTGTACAGCACTTTGTTACATCAGCTGATGTAAGAAGGGCTTTAGAGGGACTATGGTGAGGGCTCAACACCCTGACCACCTCACCATAGACCCTCTAACACCCTGATCACCTCACCATAGTCCCTCTAACACCCTGATCATCTCACCATAGACCCTCTAACACCCTGATCACCTCAACATAGTCCCTCTAACACCCTGATCATCTCACCATAGACCCTCTAACACCCTGATCACCTCAACATAGACCCTCTAACACCCTAATAACCTCACCATAGACCATCTAACACCCTGATCACCTCACCATAGACCCTCTAACAACTTGAAAATCTCACCATAAACGCTCTAACACCCTGATCACCTTGCCATAGACCCTCTAACTCGCGGATTACCTCACCACAGACCCTTTTACACCCTGATCACCTCACCATAGTCCCTCTAACACCCTGACCACCTCAACATAGTCCCTCTAACAACCTGATCACCTCACCATAGACCCTCTTATACCCTGATCACCTCACCATAGACCCTCTAACACCCTGACCACCTCAACATAGTCCCTCTAACATCCTGATCACCTCACCATAGTCCCTCTAACACCCTGATTACCTCACCATAGACCATCTAACACCCTGATCACCTCACCATAGACCCTCTAACACCTTGATAATCTCACCATAAACGCTCTAACACCCTGATCACCTTGCCATAGACCCTCTAACACGCTGATTACCTCACCACAGACCCTCTTACACCCTGATCACCTCACCATAGTCCCTCTAACACCTTGATAATCTCACCATAGACCCTCTAACACCATGATTACCTCACCATAGACCCTCTTACACCCTGACCACCTCAACATAGTCCCTCTAACAACCTGCTCACCTCACCATAGACCCTCTAACACCCAGATCACTTCAACCATAGACCCTCTAACACCCTGATCACCTCACCATAGACCCTCTAACACCCAGATCACCTCAACTATAGACCCTCTAACACCCTGATCACCTCACCATAGTCCCTCTAACACCCTGACCACCTCGCAATAGACCATCTAACACCCTGATCACCTCAACATAGACCCTCTAACAACCTGATCACCTCACTATAGACCATCTAACACCCTGATCACCTCACCATAGACCTTCTAACACCTTGATAATCTCACCATAGACCCTCTAACACCATAGTCCCTCTAACACCCTGACCACCTCGCAATAGACCATCTAACACCCTGATCATCTCACCATAGACCCTCTAACACCCTGATCACCTCAACATAGACCCTCTAACAACCTGATCACCTCACTATAGACCATCTAACACCCTGATCATCTCACCATAGACCCTCTAACACCCTGATCACCTCACCATAGACCTTCTAACACCTTGATAATCTCACCATAGACCCTCTAACACCATGATCACCTTGCCATAGACCCTCTAACACCCTGATTACCTCACCATAGACCCTCTTACACCCTCATCACCTCACCATAGTTCCTCTAACACCCTGACCACCTCAACATAGTCCCTCTAACAACCTGATCACCTCACCATAGACCCTCTAACACCCTGGCCACCTCAACATAGTCCCTCTAACAACCTGATCACCTCACCATAGACCCTCTAACACCCTGATCACCTCACCATAGTCCCTCTAACACCCTGAACTCCTCGCAATAGACCATCTAACACCCTGATCATCTCACCATAGACCCTCTAACACCCTGTTCATCTCACCATAGACCCTCTAACACCCTGATCACCTCACCATAGGTTCGAGCCAGCAACCTTTCAGTTACTGGCTCTACGCTCTAACTGCTAGACTACCTGCCCCATATCACCTCACCATAGACCCTCTAAGACCCTTGCTATGTCTAACCGCTAAGCTACCTGCCCCGGATCATCTCACCATAGACCCATCACAGTGGTGTAAAGTACTTAAGTAAAAGTACTTTAAAGTACTACTTAAGTAGTGTTTCTGTACGTTACGTTACTATTTCTATTTTTGACAACTTTTACTTTTATTTCACAAGAAAATGTACCTTTTACTCCATACATTTTCCCTGACACCCAAAAGTACTTGTTACATTTTGAATGCTTAGCAGAACAGAAAATGGTCCAATTCACACACTTACCTCGTCATCCCTACTGTCTCTGATCTGGTGGACTCACTAAACACAAATACTTTGTTTGTAAATTATGTCTGAGTGTTGGAGAGTGCCCCTGGCTACCCGTAAAAATAAAAATTGTGCCATATGGTTTGCTTAATATAAGGAATTTGAAATTATTCATACTTTTACTTTTGATACTTAAGTATATTTTAGCAATCAAGTTATATTTTACTGGGTGACTTTCACTTTTACTTGAGTCATTTTCTAGTATGGTATCTTTACTTTTACTCAAGTATGACAATTGGGTACCTGCTCTCTATCTATATATCCCCCATCTCTCTTTCTTTCTTTCTTTCTCTCTCTCTCTCTCTCTCTCTCTCTCTATTTCTCTCTCTCTCTGACTCTCTCTTTCCCTCTTACTCTCTTTCTCTCTATCTTTCTGTCTTTTTCTTTCTCTCTCTTTCTCTCACTCAGTCTCCTTCTTTCTCTCTCTCCCTCTCTTTTTCTCTCTCACTCACTCTCTTTCTCTCTTTCTTTCTCTTTCTCTCTCTGACTGTCTTTCTCTCTCTCTCTGATCTGAAGGAAAATAGGCAAAAAAGAGGTGAAAGGTCAAAAATGAAGTAAGGTTAAACAAAATGTAAGGCACTGTAATACACGCAAGCTAAATATGGAATTAATGTGTCAAAATCAGACTTTCTCCTCAGCTCTAACAAAACCAGTTTAAGTCAATTAAATCTGTCTATTCACCATTTAAACCTCAAAGTCCCTCATCGTCAATTTAGGATTTAATCGCTAGATAAAATAATAAGCGGTTAGCTTCCATTCAAGCTTTATTGGTGAGCTAAAACAAAATAATGGAAAGTGTCAATGTACCTTGAAGGGATACTTTGGGAATTTGGCAATGAGGCGCTTTATCTACAGTACCTTCAGGAAGTATTCATACCCCTTGACTTATTCCACATTTTGTTGTGTTACAGCCTGAAATGGATTAAATCTTTTTTTTCTCTCACTCATTTACACACAATAACCTAACAAAGTGGAAATAGGTTTTTCAATTTTTTTTCACATTTTGAAAAAACTTAATACAAAAATATATAATTGGCATACAGTAAGTATTACACCCCTGAGTTAATCCTTTATAGCAGCGACTGTGAGTCTTTTTGGGTAAGTCTCTGAGCTTTGCACACCTGGATTGTACAATATTTACCCATTGCTATATGTAAAATTCTTCAAGTTCTGTCAAGTTGATTGTTGATCATTGCTAGACAGCTATTTTCAAGTTTTGCCATAGATTTTCAAACCGTTTTCAAAATGTAGTTAGGCCGCTCAGGAACATTCAATGTCATCATGGAAAGCAACTCCAGTGTAGATTTGGCCTTGTGTTTTAAGTTATTGTCCTGCTGAAAGGTGAATTTGACTGAACCAGGTTTTCCTCTAGGATGTTGCCTGAACTTATAGCTGTATTCTGTTTCTTCTTGAAAATATGAAGAGTGGTACACAGTAATGTGTTGTGTTGGATTTTCCACAAACATAACGCTTTGTATTCAGGACAAAAGGTTAATTTATTTTCCACATTAAGTAACTAGTTGCAAACAGAATGCATGTTTGGAATATTTGTATTCTATACAGGCTTCCTTCTTTTCACTCTGTCATTTATGTCAGTTTTCTCGTTTCACAATCATTAAACTCTGTAACTTTTTTTAAATCACCATTGGCCTCATGGTAAAATCCCTGAGCGGTTTCCTTCCTCTCCAGCAACTGAGTTAGGAAGGACGGCAGTATATTTGTAGTGACTGGGTATATTGATACACCATCCAAAGCCTAATTAATAACTTAACCATGCAAAAATGGATATTCAGCGTCTGCTTTTTTAGAAATGTTGAAAAACCTCTGTGGTCTTTGTGATTGAATCTGTGCTTAAAATGCACTACACGATTGAGGGACCGTACAGATAATGGTATGTGTGGGGTACAGAGATGGGGTAGTCATTCAAATTTTAACCACTGTTATTGAATATGGAATTAATCCATGCAACTTATTATGCGATTTGTTAATCACATTTTTACTCCTAAATGTGTAATGTCAAGAGTCAATTTGTGCTTTTCTCTCCAAATAGGGATCACTTAGTGTTCCTCTGTTTTATCCTGAAGACACCCCACTGTGAGCCAGCAGACAACACACAGACACACAGACTTACACACACACACACACACACACCCATTACGTTACACAGAGTATTACATGTTTTTCTTATGGGCATGTGTGTGTGCTAGTGTGCATATGTGTGTTTATAAGTTAATATCTGTGCGTGTGTGCGTGTGATAAGCTCACCCAAGTAAGAATTGGGACACCATGCATAACCCAGCAAGACACATTTCTCTCCATCTGTCCTAATAATTATTTATGCATGTAGACTGATAAGGCCCATATGGCTCCATATATACTGTGTCTCTGTGTGTGTGTGTGTGTGTGTGTGTGTGTGTGTGTGTGTGTGTGTGTGTGTGTGTGTTTGTGTGTGTGTGTGTGTGTGTCGACATGTTTAACTATTCTTGTGGGGACCAGAAGTAAACAAATAAAATTTGAACACCTGGGGACATTTTTGTTAGTCCCCGTGCAGTCAAATGCTATTTCTAGGGGGTTTAGGGTTAAAGTTAGGATTAGTGTTAGGGTTAGAATTACGTTAAGGGTTAGAGTTAGGAGCAAGTGTTAGTTTTAGGCTTAGGGTTAGGGTAAGAGTACTGGTTAGGGTTAGGTTTATGGTTAGGCGTTAGGGAAAATAGGGTTTTGAATGAGACTGAATTGTGACTGTGTGTGTGTGTGTGTGTGTGTGTGTGTATAATCAGTAAGAGTCAGCTCAGCCCGGTCACCCGTGATACAAGTCAGTATTCGACGTCAATCAATGTCTGAGGACATCGGGAGATGACGTGGAAACCAGCCACTAGAGGCAACCGTGAGCACTGTTAGCTTCAAGTAGTTTTCGGTTTTGTTAAGGTGTTATGGCAGATGGGCGTAAGCATCTGCCTTGGATTCCAAAGTTAGTATTTTTAAATCCAGTGATAGAAAGTTGTTTTTGATATTTTTGTTTTAAGCCTGTCCCAAACCTTAACCCCCCCAGCTAGCAATGAGGAATCAGCCCAGAAGCAGCCCGGCCTGGAATCGGGTGTCGGACTCGGCCCGGAAATCAAAATGAATGACTGCCCAGAATCAGCCCAATCAGCCTCTTACTAGAATCCCCCCCCAGAAGCGTCCCGATGCAAATTTAAATAAATCTCTAAAAATGTACCCGATTTAGTAATTTTAAATATGACTATACATACAAATTACCCCCTTTTCATCATATCCAATTGTCTTGTCCCATCACTGCAACTCCCGTACGGCCTCAGGAGAGGCGAAGGTCAAGAGCCGTGCGTCCAACGAAACACAACCCAGCCAATGTGTCAGAGTAAACACCGTACACCTGGTGACCGTGTCAGCATGCATGCGCCTGGCCCGCCACAGGAGTCGCTACAGCGCGATGGGACAAGGGCATCCCGGCCGGGCAAACCCTCCCCTAATCCGGACGACGCTGGGCCAATTGTACATCGCCTCATGGGTCTTCCGGTCACAGCCGGCACGGGCATCTAACCAGTATCTGTAGCAACGCAGTTTGCATTGTGATGCAGTGTCTTAGACCACAGCGCCACTCGGGAGGCCCCATCCATGTAGTTATTAATGCTCATCAATTGCGTTGCACAAAGTATCAAAATACTAAAATACTACTTAAACAGGACTCTTAAATAATTGTATCTAAATGTAAGTTTTTGATCACAGAAACAAGAAAATATGGAAAAATAAATACATAATGAAATGTTAATTATATAAAGCCGCACGTGTAATCATCTGCCAGAGAGTAGCCCCAATCGGCCCGAGACCCAAGTAATACATTTGGGCCAGATAACTCTCACCGGAATCGGCCCGAGCCCCAAGTAAATCATTTGGGCCAGATAACTCTCACCGGAATCGTCCCGAGCCCCAAGTAATATATTTGGGCCAGATAACTCTCACCGGAATCGGCCCGAGCCCCAAGTAAATCATTTGGGCCAGATAACTCTCACCGGAATCGTCCCGAGCCCCAAGTAATACATTTGGGCCAGATAACTCTCACCGGAATCGGCCCGAGCCCCAAGTAAATCATTTGGGCCAGATAACTCTCACCGGAATCGGCCCGAGCTCAATCCCCACATCCTATCTATAAGTAATACTCGGGCCAAATGACGAGTTCCCCAACTCTCAGCCAGATTCGGCCCAGATCCACTGTGCTAGCTGGGTCTTACCATAACCATTTAGAGTTAATTCCTACTGTAACCTTAACCCTAACCTTAACAATTCAGACTTAATGCCTAAACTTAAACTTAAACACTTTGAAATGTAATGTTTGGAACAACTTCCGAAATTTGACATTTGAGAAACATAGATAAACGTCTCACGTCAGACTGTTAGAGTTTGTAGGAGTTAGCATGGCACATGGCAGACAGAGAGAGAGTTAAGAAGTGGAACGTGGTAATCTGTTGATTTGCATCATGAAAGTGGAGTAGCGGGAAGTTTCCCTTTAGACACTGAGCTAAAGTTTAGCATCACAAATATTGAGTTGAAGGTAGGACTTGGGAAATTTAAACTGGTTCTAGTTCTGTTCTTACTGGAAGATTCTACCTGGATCAATGATACTCTCAACTCCACAGATTGATTAGTGTTCCTTGTAGACTGTTACCTCTCAAAGCGCTGCTAGGCATAATTGTGCGTTTTGGGTCTGTTCATTTAAGGCACTCGGGGCACGCGCAGGCACACACACGCAGGCATACTACCGAATAGCTTCCCATGTGTACCTACAACATGTATCTACTATGACATGTCCCACATGACGGGTCATGGCTCGTTCATCCCCCTTCTGTCTATGGCATTGTTGTACAATAGGCAGACACACACACTGCCTATCCAAAATTAGGCCAGCAACCACTGATAATCGTTGATTATATGTCAATCTGGGCCCCCTCTCACTGGGGAGACAAGACCAGCAGAGTGTGTGTGTATGTGTGCGGGTGTGTGTGTGTGTATGTGTGTGTGTGCGCGTGCATTTGGCGCATGCAATGTGTCTCCCTGTGGAGCACGGTAATCTCAGTGGAATATGCCAACGTCCAGATTATAACCTCTAGCAGGTGGAATGCCATTGTTTACAGCATACTATGCATCTGTCCCATACCAGGCTGCAGACTGATGCCATGTGGCCCCAGACAATGCTCTCACAGCTGGGGATCTTCCAACTCTAGGGCCCCTCCACAGTTGGCTTCGACCTATTTCAGCTTTAAAATATAATTTAGAAGGAAAGTGTTTTCTTGACTCAAAAAGATGCTGAGGGAAATTAATTTGTCTCTATATCACTTTCTAACTGCAAACTAGAAATATGAAGGACATTCACCATCACAGGGCTCATAGGGGACAATAGAAGTTGATTAGGAAAAAACTTCTTAATTAGCAACCCCTTATGAACAAGAACACTGCATCCTGTTTATCTCCTCTGTCCCTCAGTCAGTGTTTGGTGGCGGTGCTATCAGAGGGGTTGATGGAAAATTACTCAACTGTCAATAATTATACGCCAGGTCCTGTGAGGGGACTGATAACTAGTTCAGTTATTGTCAGGGGCTGAGCATACACAACACTCTATAACAGCTGTATGAAGGTTCATATCAGTGTTATAACTGTCCAAACACTGGCATTAGTTGAAATGCCACAGACGGAGTGGTGGTTAGTCCAGTTAGTGTCACTGATTTATCTGAAGGTTCATATCACTGCTGTAACAACTTCTTCAACAGACATGTGTACAGTCATTTGTAGTAAAGCCAGGCTAGAGCACATGGTTGGTGTGTGTCGATGGCTGTAAGGCTGGTCATTAGTTCAATTAGAGAATGTGAATGTTCCCATTGATAGACCTCCACATCACACTTTTCATAACTAAATGAGATATACACTGCCGTTCAAAAGTTTGGGGTCACTTAGAAGTGTCCTGGTTTTTGAAAGAAAAGCTATTTTTCTGTCCATTAAAATAACATAAAATTGATCAGAAATACAGTGTCGACATTGTTAATGTTGTAAATGACTATTGTAGCTGGAAACGGCAGATTTTTAATGGAATATCTACATAAGCGTACAGAGGCCCATTATCAGCAATGATCACTCCTGTGATGGCACTTTGTGATGGCACGTTGTGTTAGCTAATCCAAGTTTATCATTTTAAAAGGCTAATTGATCATTAGAAAACCCTTTTGCAATTACGTTAGCAAAGCTGAAAACTGATGTCCTGATTAAAGAAGCAATTAAACTGGCCTTCTTTAGACTAGTTGAGTATCTGGAGCATGTGGGTTCGATTACAGGCTCAAAATGGCCAGAAACAAATAACTTTCTTCTGAAACTTTGTCAGTCTATTCTTGTTCTGAGAAATGAAGGCTATTCCAATGCGAGAAATTACCAAGAAACTGAAGATCTCGTACAACGCTGTGAACTACTCCCTTCACAGAACAGCGCAAACTGTCTCTAACCAGAATAGAAAGAAGAGTGGGAGGCCCCGGTGCACAACTGAGTAAGAGGACAAGTACATTAGAGTGTCTAGTTTGAGAAACAGACGCCTCACAAGTGTAGGGGTAACTGGGTAACTGGTTTCAGAGAAGTCAGGCGCAGGAGAGCAAAACTGGCTAATAAACTTAGTTGTTTAATAAACAACCCAACGGTTCAAACAGCACGAGAGTAAATGGGCACAAAATAGCCCGTAACGCACCAGTACATAATGTGCACAAGCACTACAAAGAACAATCCCACACAAAGACATGGGGGGGGAACAGAGGGTTAAATACAAAACATGTAATGAGGGAATTGAAACCAGGTGTGGAAAACACAGACAAAACAAATGGAAAATGAAAAGAGGATCGGTGATGGCTAGAAGACCGGTGACCAGTCTCAACGTCAACAGTGAAGAGGCGACTAGTTGCAAAGAAAAAGCCATATCTCAGACAGGCCAAGAAAATTTAAAGATTAAGATGGGCAAAATAACACAGACACTGGACAGAGGAAGATTGTAAAAAAGTGTTATGGACAGACGAATCTAAGTTTGAGGTATCCGGATCACAAAGAAGAACCTTCGTGAGACGCAGAAAAAATGAAGAAATGCTGGAGGAGTGCTTGATGCCATCTGTCAAGCATGGTGGAGGCAATGTGATGGTCTTGGGGTGCTTTGGTGGTGGTAATGTGGGAGATTTGTACAGGGTAAAAGGGATCTTGAAGAAGGAAGATTATCACTCCATTTTGCAATGCCATGCCATACCCTTTGGATGGCGCTTAATTGGAGCCAATTTCCTCTTAAAACAGGACAATGACCCAAAGCACAGCTCCAAACTATGCTAGAACTATTTAGGGAAGAAGCAGTCAGCTGGTATTCTGTCTATAAGGAGTGGCCAGCACAGTCACCAGATCTCAACCCTGTTGAGCTGTTGGGGGGGCAGATTGACCGTATGGTACGTAAGAAGTGCCCATCAAGCCAATTCAACTTGTGGGAGGTGCTTCAGGAAGTATGGGGTGAAATCTCTTCAGATTACCTCAACAAATTGAATGCCAAAGGTCTGAAAGGCTGTAATTGCTGCAAAATGGAAGATTATTATTTCAATTTAAAATCATTATTCAGAACCTTGTCAACATCTTGACTATATTTCCTATTCATTTTGCAACTAATTTCATGTATGTTTTCATGGAAAACAAGGCCATTTCTAAGTGACACCAAACTTTTGAACTGTAGTGTACAGTGGGGCAAAAAAGTATTTAGTCAGCCACCAATTGTGCAAGTTCTCTCACTTAAAAAGATGAGAGAGGCCTGTAATTTTCATCATAGGTACACTTCAACTATGACAGACAAAATGAGGAAAAGAAATCCAGAAAATCACATTGAAGGATTTTTAATGAATTTATTTGCAAATTATGGTGGAAAATAAGTATTTGGTCACATACAAACAAGCAAGATTTCTGGCTCTCACAGACCTGTAACTTCTTCTTTAAGAGGCTCCTCTGTCCTCCACTCATTACCTGTATTAATGGCACCTGTTTGAACTTGTTATCAGTATAAAGACACCTGTCCACAACCTCAAACAGTCACACTCCAAACTCCACTATGGCCAAGACCAAAGAGCTGTCAAAGGACACCAGAAACAAAATTGTAGACCTGCACCAGGTTGGGAAGACTGAATCTGCAATAGGTAAGCAGCTTGGTTTGAAGAAATCAACTGTGGGAGCAATTATTAGGAAATGGACGACATACAAGACCACTGATAATCTTCCTCGATCTGGGGCTCCACGCAAGATCTCACCCGTGGAGTCAAAATGATCACAAGAACGGTGAGCAAAAATCCCACAACCACACGGGGACCTAGTGAATGACCTGCAGAGAGCTGGGACCAAAGTAACAAAGCCTACCATCAGTAACACACTCGCCGCCAGGGACTCAAATCCTGCAGTGCCAGACGTGTCCCCCTGCTTAAGCCAGTACATGTTCAGGCCCGTCTGAAGTTTGCTAGAGAGCATTTGGATGATCCAGATGAGGATTGGGAGAATGTCATATGGTCAGATGAAACCAAAATAGAACTTTTTGGTAAAAACTCAACTAAATCGTGTTTGGAGGACAAAGAATGCTGAGTTGCATCCAAAGAACACCATACCTACTGTGAAGCATGGGGTGGAAACATCATGCTTTGGGGCTGTTTTTCTGCAAAGGGACCAGGACGACTGATCCGTGTAAAGGAAAGAATGAATGGGGCCATGTATCGTGAGATTTTGAGTGAAAACCTCCTTCCATCAGCAAGGGCATTGAAGATGAAACGTGGCTGGGTCTTTCAGCATGACAATGATCCCAAACACACCACCGGGCAACGAAGGAGTGGCCGTAAGAAGCATTTCAAGGTCCTGGAGTGGCCTAGCCAGTCTCCAGATCTCAACCCCATAGAAAATCTTTGGAGGGAGTTGAAAGTCCGTGTTGCCCAGCGACAGCCCCAAAACATCACTGCTCTAGAGGAGATCTGCATGGAGGAATGGGCCAAAATACCAGCAACAGTGTGTGAAAACCTTGTGAAGACTTACAGAAAACGTTTGACCTCTGTCATTGCCAACAAAGGGTATATAACAAAGTATTGAGATAAACTTTTGTTATTGACCAAATACTTATTTTCCACCATAATTTGCAAATAAATAAATTAAAAATCCTACAATGTGATTTTCTGGATTTCTTTTTCTCATTTCGTCTGTCATAGTTGAAGTGTACCTATGATGAAAATTACAGGCCTCTCTCATCTTTTTAAGTTGGAGAACTTGCACAATTGGTGGCTGACTAAATACTTTTTTGCCCCACTGTATATGGAGGCATGGAGGATAGAGGGATGAATACATGGGTAAAGGATGGAGAGAAGAAATTAAGTGTTCAGGGGGGTCTGTCTGTCCCTGTCAGAGTGGCCTCTACGGCACAATACAGGTCAATGTGGTCAATGAGTACCCAGCCTCTCTCTCTCTCGCCCTCTCTCTCTTTCTCTAGCTCTCTCTCTCTCACTCTGTCTCACTTTTTGTTTGAGTGCATCTGTATGCTGTAATGTGATGGTGTGTGTGTCTCACTCACTGTGTGTGTCCGTGTCTCTCCCATCTCCAGGGAAGCTGGCGCTAAGAACTGGGACACAGAGGGCTGCCAAACACTCGCGTCTGCCGCCGTCCACACTAAATGCCTGTGCAGCAGGATCTCAACCTACGCTGTGCTAGCGCAACAAGCTAAAGACCCGGTCAGTCACATTTCCAGCTCTAATCTATGACACTGGGGCTAATGCTAATTGGAGCCAACAAGCTAATGCGTTAGTTGGTTGGCATGTGGATATGTACAAGGTAGACTTAGGGTTACTTTTGTTTGAACAGTCAACTCGGTAAGGGAGATGAATGAAATTCACTTGCTATCCTCAAGGTTTGAGATAGGACATAAATAACTGTATAAGACACAGTTGAAATAAATACAGCTGTGAAATACAGTTGAAATAAATACAGCTGTGAAATACGGTTGAAATAAATACAGCTGTGAAATACGGTTGAAATAAATACAGCTGTGAAATACAATTGAAATAAATACAGCTGTGAAATACGGTTGAAATAAATACAGCTGTGAAATACGGTTGAAATAAATACAGCTGTGAAATACAGTTGAAATAAATACAGCTGTGAAATACGGTTGAAATAAATACAGCTGTGAAATATGGTTGAAATAAATACAGCTGTGAAATACGGTTGAAATAAATACAGCTGTGAAATACGGTGTAAATAAATACAGCCAAGAAATACAGTTGAAATAAATACAGCTGTGAAATCTGTACAACAGTCTTCTAAAATGTAATGGAGAATCTCCATTGGAATACATTTTATTCTAGGACTAGGCTTTATCTGTGGCCAGGAATCCAGCCTTAAGAGTTTTTGAGAGAGTGGATTTGTTGAAATCAAATGACTATAGATGCTTCCAGTCCCAAGACCACAGCAAAAATACATTTCATTTATCTGACTTTCATTTATCTGCATGAGCAGATGAAGTGTTTCACCATTTTCCTTTCAGGACAACCAGGGCCACAAGTAGAACACAACACTATTTGACATAAACAGTTGCATTCATTGACAAATAGCAATGTAAAAAATAAGTTCCCACAAAGCAAAAAAATAATACAAATTAATTTAGATGGAAGCTGTAATTACATAAATTTGCTCACTGGGAAATTCATATCCAACTAATCAGTGACAACTGCAGTTTGGAGTTTGTGACAAACTACAGTATTTGAGCGTATTATAGACACTATGTCCTGGGATTTCCTATGATCTTCTATGGAGAAGAACCCCTTACAGTATTATAGACACTATGTCCTAGGATTTCCTATGAACTTCTATGTAGAAGAACCCCTTACAGTGTTATAGACACTATGTCCTGGGATTTCCTATGAACTTCTATGTAGAAGAACCCCTTACAGTATTATAGACACTATGTCCTGGGATTTCCTATGATATTCTATGTAGAAGAACCCCTTACAGTATTATAGACACTATGCCATGGGATTTCCTATGATCTTCTATGTAGAAGAACCCCTTACAGTATTATAGACATTATGTCCTGGGATTTCCTATGATCTTCTATGTAGAAGAACCCCTTACAGTATTATAGACATTATGTCCTAGGATTTCCTATGATCTTCTATACAGAAGAACCCCTCACATTCTAACAACTCGTGTGTAGCTTGTGAGCGTCATAGAGCAAAATATGTTACAGTCTCAGCTTTCATAGATAGTTTTTAGTCATTTGTAGCTCAAACCATTTTGACGCTACAGATGTTTTTGTAAAATGGACCCGGCCCCGGGCCCCTTCAGGATCTGCCCTTGTCTTACAAACACCACTGTAGCTCAGCCCCCGCTATGCAGACATACTAATGGTTGGTATCTACGGACGCAGACAAAATAGACGTCTGTAGCTCAAACACACAGTGGTTAAAATGGGGTTAGAAGTCCAAAACGCTCCAGTGTTACGGCGGGACACATTGGGTTAATAAGTGAGATAGTTTGTTCAGATAGTGCAGAGAGAAAGATATGGATTGTTGGCTCATTAGTTGATTATGGGAGAACCTGGCTGCGCTCATCGGTAAACATAACACAGAGCTCATTAGCTAATTATCTAACCAATGTTTAGTCACTGTTCAGTCTGACCATGGGGAGATCACAAGTAGCCAACCAGTAGAACGATGGGGAGTGTAAAGGAAAAGTGCATTATAGTAATGCTCCATCCTTTGATTAGCTCAAACGTGCTTTATAGATGGGATCTTGGTTCAATTCACTGCTGCTTTATCCTTGTTTGGCTGGGCAAGCAAACAGCTATCATTATTAGAGACATTGGGAGCCACTTTCCTTATAGTATGAACTACGACGTGTAGGGTTCAGGTGTATCTCAAAGCCAGCTTGGTTGCGTTGGTTGGTGTGTGAGTTCAGCTGTGTATTTCCGTGTGAACATGCACAGGCGTGCCTGGGTACTGTATGTATCTGCATGTTGTGTGTGTGTGAGCACGTGTGTGCTTTTGTGTCTGCGTGCATGTGTGTGTGTGTTTTCTGTAGCCTCCAGCGTGTGTAACTGCTGTATAATTCTAAATAGAGCAGTGTGCCTGTGCTGTGACCGTGGCTATGACGTGAGCAGAGCAGGCTTTTAGCGGTGATTAATGTATTGAGCAACTCTCCTCTGCTTTATGTGGGCCACTACTAATGGACCCACTAGGACCCCTAACACTAGCAGCTAAACACGCCTATATCCACTGACCTTTAACCTGCTCTCTTCCTCTAGCCAGCCTGTCCCATCACTCTGTGACGTCACACTCTCTTAACCATCCCTCCCTCTCTCGCTCTCTCTCTCTCTCTCTCTCTCTCTCTCTCTCTCTCTCTCTCTCTCTCTCTCGCTCTCTGTCTCTCTCTCTTGCTCTCTCTCTCTCTCTCTCTCTCTCTCTCTCTCTCTCTGTGTGTGTCTGTATAATGCAACCTTCACGTCTGGGAGGCTTTTATTTTATTATTACTCTTTCCATGACATAGACTGACCAGGTGAACCCAAATGACAGCTATGATCCATTATTGATGCCACATGTTAAATACACTTAAATACAAATCAAATCAAATGTTATTTGTCACATGCGCTGAATACAGGTGTAGACCTTACCGTGAAATGAACTTTGAACAGTGTATGGTAGTAGGTGCCTTTGAACGGTGTATGGTAGTAGGTGCCTTTGAACAGTGTATGGTAGTAGGTGCCTTTGAACAGTGTATGGTAGTAGGTGCCTTTGAACGGTGTATGGTAGTAGGTGCCTTTGAACAGTGTATGGTAGTAGGTGCCTTTGACAGAGTCTGGTAGTAGGTGCCTTTGAACAGTGTATGGTAGTTGGTGCCGTTGAACAGTGTATGGTAGTAGGTGCCTTTGAACAGAGTATGGTAATAGGTGCCTTTGAACAGTGTATGGTAGTAGGTGCCTTTGAACAGTGTATGGTAGTAGGTGCCTTTGAACGGGGTATGGTAGTAGGTGCCTTTGAACAGTGTATGGTAGTAGGTGCCTTTGAACGGTGAATGGTAGTAGGTGCCTTTGAACAGTGTATGGTAGTAGGTGCCTTTGAACAGTGTATGGTAGTAGGTGCCTTTAAACAGTGTATGGTAGTAGGTGCCTTGGAACAGTGTATGATAGTAGGTGCCTTTGAACAGTGTATGGTAGTAGGTGCCTTTGAACAGAGTATGGTAGTAGGTGCCTTTAAACAGTGTATGGTAGTAGGTGCCTTGGAACAGTGTATGATAGTAGGTGCCTTTGAACAGTGTATGGTAGTAGGTGCCTTTGAACAGAGTATGGTAGTAGGTGCCTTTGAACAGAGTATGGTAGTAGGTGCCTTTGAACAGTGTATGGTAGTAGGTGCCTTTGAACGAGGTATGGTAGTAGGTGCCTTTGAACGGTGTATGGTAGTAGGTGCCTTTGAACGGTGTATGGTAGTAGGTGCCTTTGAACAGTGTATGGTAGTAGGTGCCTTTGAACGGTGTATGGTAGTAGGTGCCTTTGAACAGTGTATGGTAGTAGGTGCCTTTGACAGAGTATGGTAGTAGGTGCCTTTGAACAGTGTATGGTAGTTGGTGCCGTTGAACAGTGTATGGTAGTAGGTGCCTTTGAACGAGGTATGGTAGTAGGTGCCTTTGAACGGGGTATGGTAGTAGGTGCCTTTGAACAGTGTATGGTAGTAGGTGCCTTTGAACGGTGTATGGTAGTAGGTGCCTTTGAACGGTGTATGGTAGTAGCTGCCTTTGAACGGTGTATGGTAGTAGGTGCCTTTGAACGAGGTATGGTAGTAGGTGCCTTTGAACAGAGTATGGTAGTAGGTGCCTTTGAACGGTGTATGGTAGTAGCTGCCTTTGAGCGGTGTATGGTAGTAGGTGCCTTTGAGCGAGGTATGGTAGTAGGTGCCTTTGAGCGGGGGTATGGTAGTAGGTGCCTTTGAACAGTGTATGGTAGTAGGTGCCTTTGAGCGGTGTATGGTAGTAGGTGCCTTTGAACAGTGTATGGTAGTAGGTGCCTTTGAGCGGTGTATGGTAGTAGGTGTCTTTGAGCAGGTATGGTAGTAGGTGCCTTTGAACAGTGTATGGTAGTAGGTGCCTTTGAACGGTGTATGGTAGTAGGTGCCTTTGAACAGTGTATGGTAGTAGGTGCCTTTGAACAGTGTATGGTAGTAGGTGCCTTTGAACAGTGTATGGTAGTAGGTGCCTTTGAACAGTGTATGGTAGTAGGTGCCTTTGAACAGTGTATGGTAGTAGGTGCCTTTGAACAGTGTATGGTAGTAGGTGCCTTTAAACAGTGTATGGTAGTAGGTGCCTTGGAACAGTGTATGATAGTAGGTGCCTTTGAACAGTGTATGGTAGTAGGTGCCTTTGAGTATGGTAGTAGGTGCCTTTGAACAGAGTATGGTAGTAGGTGCCTTTGAAAGTATGGTAGTAGGTGCCTTTGAACAGTGTATGGTAGTAGGTGCCTTTGAACGTGTATGGTAGTAGGTGCCTTTGAACGTGTATGGTAGTAGGTGCCTTTGAACAGTGTATGGTAGTAGGTGCCTTTGAATGGTGTATGGTAGTAGGTGCCTTTGAACAGGTGTATGGTAGTAGGTGCCTTTGAACAGTGTATGGTAGTAGGTGCCTTTGAACAGGTGTATGGTAGTAGGTGCCTTTGAACAGTGTATGGTAGTAGGTGCCTTTGAACAGTGTATGGTAGTAGGTGCCTTTGAACAGTGTATGGTAGTAGGTGCCTTTGAACAGTGTATGGTAGTAGGTGCCTTTGAACAGAGTATGGTAGTAGGTGCCTTAAACAGTGTATGGTAGTAGGTGCCTTTGAACAGTGTATGGTAGTAGGTGCCTTTGAACAGTGTATGGTAGTAGGTGCCTTTGAACAGAGTATGGTAGTAGGTGCCTTTGAACAGTGTATGGTAGTAGGTGCCTTTGAACAGTGTATGGTAGTAGGTGCCTTTGAACGGTGTATGGTAGTAGGTGCCTTTGAACAGTGTATGGTAGTAGGTGCCTTTGAACAGTGTATGGTAGTAGGTGCCTTTGAATGTGTATGGTAGTAGGTGCCTTTGAACAGTGTATGGTAGTAGGTGCCTTTGAACAGTGTATGGTAGTAGGTGCCTTTGAACAGGTGTATGGTAGTAGGTGCTTTGAGCAGGTATGGTAGTAGGTGCCTTTGAACGGGAGGTATGGTAGTAGGTGCCTTTGAACAGTGTATGGTAGTAGGTGCCTTTGAACGGTGTATGGTAGTAGGTGCCTTTGAACGGTGTATGGTAGTAGCTGCCTTTGAACGGTGTATGGTAGTAGGTGCCTTTGAACGAGGTATGGTAGTAGGTGCCTTTGAACAGAGTATGGTAGTAGGTGCCTTTGAACGGTGTATGGTAGTAGCTGCCTTTGAACGGTGTATGGTAGTAGGTGCCTTTGAACGAGGTATGGAAGTAGGTGCCTTTGAACGGGGTATGGTAGTAGGTGCCTTTGAACAGTGTATGGTAGTAGGTGCCTTTGAACGGTGTATGGTAGTAGGTGCCTTTGAACGGTGTATGGTAGTAGGTGCCTTTGAACAGTGTATGGTAGTAGGTGCCTTTGACAGAGTATGGTAGTAGGTGCCTTTGAACAGTGTATGGTAGTTGGTGCCGTTGAACAGTGTATGGTAGTAGGTGCCTTTGAACAGAGTATGGTAGTAGGTGCCTTTGAACAGTGTATGGTAGTAGGTGCCTTTGAACGAGGTATGGTAATAGGTGCCTTTGAACGGGGTATGGTAGTAGGTGCCTTTGAACAGTGTATGGTAGTAGGTGCCTTTGAACGGTGTATGGTAGTAGGTGCCTTTGAACGGTGTATGGTAGTAGGTGCCTTTGAACGGTGTATGGTAGTAGGTGCCTTTGAACGGTGTATGGTAGTAGGTGCCTTTTGAACGAGGTATGGTAGTAGGTGCCTTTGAACAGAGTATGGTAGTAGGTGCCTTTGAACGGTGTATGGTAGTAGGTGCCTTTGAACAGTGTATGCTAGTAGGTGCCTTTGAACAGTGTATGGTAGTAGGTACCTTTAAACAGTGTATGGTAGTAGGTGCCTTGGAACAGTGTATGGTAGTAGGTGCCTTTGAACAGTGTATGGTAGTAGGTGCCTTTGAACAGTGTATGGTAGTAGGTGCCTTTGAACAGTGTATGGTAGTAGGTGCCTTTGAACGGTGTATGATAGTAGGTGCCTGGCACAAGACCAACAGAGCTTTAATGGAGTTGTATTGGTAGATTTGAGGTGGTGGACTTTAGTTTCACCCATCAGTTTGTTTAGTTTTTTACCCCTAAGCTGGCCTGATCCTGAACATGTAGTATATTCCTATTTCTCACACTTCCAAAAGGAAGGGACAGTAAAAAGGCTGTTCCCATTAGGGATAAGAAATATCCATAATGGTCCTGACCTAAAAACTTGATATTTCAACCTCACACCGCTCTCTGTGCGCTCTGGCCTTCTCCCTTTATGGAATACTATTGACTTCTCTCTTTTCCCAGCATGTGGTCACTAGTGGAATGGGCAAGAATGCCTGGTGACATTTATGAAATGTGTCCTTAGCTGTTAGCGATATGTCATTCAGGACCATTACACCATTAGCCTAGTGCTGATGCCCTGGAGCTAGGGGTCAGTGTGTAGAGTTTATTGGCCAGCTAATGTGGTTAATGGAGAGGACACTTTCACCTTGCTATCAGCTGCCCCAACTCCGCGATTTAGAGGAAGTGTGTGTGTTGGTCTGTGTGTGTGTGTGTGTGTGTCGCACTGTTCATGCTTGCCTGCGTGGCTGCATGTCTCTACGTATGTAGCTACCAATAATAGCGGTTACTCTTTCACTCACTTAACATAACTCAGTTGTCGTGTGGTTGCAGTGGACCATCCAAACACACACAGTGTCACACACATCCAGACACCCAGGCAGGGTGTGGGTCTTGGAGCAAAGCTTAGTATCCGCAGCCCAGCTTGAGCAGCTTATCCTGGGCCAGGGAAGGCAGACAGGGGGGAGGAGGATTAACCACCATGTTTAGTAGAAGAGGGAGGGAGGGATGAAGGGAGGGAGGGATGCAGGGAAAGACAGACAGACAGAGAGAGAGAGAGAGATGGAGGGATTTAGAGGCACTGCTTCCATAATAGGCAGTTTACAGTGGAGCCAGGGATCGCCGGTTAATCGTGTTTATTTCCAACAGCTGGAGAGACCAGGGAGAGGAGGAGGAATAGAAGAGGGAGAGAGACCAGGGTGAGGGGGAGGAAAGGGAAAGGAGGGAGAGAGACCAGGGCTGGGGGGAAAAGAGTTAAGAGAGGAGGGAAACCTACAATCAGTATCTATGGGAGTTGATTGTGTGAGTTTAGTCTGTCTTCCCTCTTGTCCCACTCTCACAGGGATAGTGTGTAGTGAGCTATTGACATTATGGATTTGTTAAAAGCCACGGAAATAGGGTGAACTATGGAGTAAAACAAAAAGATAGGAGACAAAGAAAGAGAGGGAAACAAGATAGAAGTTGAGAAGGGTATTCAAGGGTTGCACATTTCATCACAATATTGTTTTGAACATTTGTTTTAGGACTGATGCCCAGCTGAGCATTCTACTCGATGCAGTCTCAATGGGTGCTGAGGATGATATAGTCTAACATGTATTACAGTGGTTTGAAAGCACATTGACATTTCAAAAGGAGGCAAATGATTTGTAGACGCTTTTGCCGTTGTCGTGATGTCTTAAGATTGACTTTAGATGCAGTAAAACTTTATCTACTGTAACTAGCTAAGATTGAGGGGGATCACTGAAATCTAGCATTGCTAGCTATTTCTGACAAACCTTGCTACTGTAGCTCATGGCAACATTGCCATTTCTCTAAAGTAAATTTGAAGACATGAGAATGATAGCCACTTTAGCAATGTCATCGTATTTCCAGCCCACTATTGTGTAAATATGACGAAACAGTCATTAGCCCCATTCAGAGTTTTTTTGGGCATTAACCATCAGTCAGACATCAGTATGCTGCGTCAGTCAGACATCAATATGCTGCGGCATCTGTAGAATGTTGATAAGAATGGCAATGACGCGACCGAGTGACGGAGGTGTAACCATGAATAGAGGGAGAGCAAGAGAGACAGAGAAGGGAGAAATGGAAAGAAAAGGTTGATTGGCTGAGGAGGAATGAAGGAGAGGATGTGAGGAGGAACATTGCCAGAGGCTCCACCCTTCTGGACGTGTGAAGGACGGATGCATTGAAATCTCTGGTGTATGTGTCTGTGTGAATTGTGTCTGCATGTGTGTGTGTGTGTGTGTGTGTGTGTGTGCGTGTCTGTGTGTGTGTGTCAACGTTCTGTCATGGAACCTTAGGAGGATTAGCAGATAAAACAGATTTCGAGATACTGTTAGACACACACACATACACACACACACACTTCCATAGTTAAAGCTGAGTCTTGCCCCTGAGGACGGACCTGCCCTGCGTGTTAAGTGTCTGTAGCAAACAGTCTGAAGGACAAACACTCCCCTCTGGGAATATGTGTGTGTGCGCGTGTTGCAGGCTTGGCTTCATGGTGGGGTTTTGCATTGGCTCCTAGTGATAGATAGAGTACTACCAACCAGCTACAGTACATCATGCTAACCTTCCACCTCATCCCTGCCAATAAAACAACACCACTCTGTGATTACGGTCCTGATTACTTTTATCATTGCCTTTTAACTAGTTCTGATGTCTCCCTGGGATATCAGTGTGTTGATAAAGGGATAGTTCACTCCAAAATTATCAGATGAGACAAAATGCATCATTATCATCATCACAGTTTTTGCTCTGTACTGAAAGTGCTTGAAAACTTGCTGACATGTGTGTGAATGTATACATGTGTGCTTACTTGCATGTGTCAATGCATCTGTGTGTATGTTTGTGTGTTTGAGCCAATAGCTAGGCCATCACACACACTAAGCTGCAAACAATCCATATCTTGGACCTGACCCACAACAGGGTAATCAAACAGAATCACTCCTCTTCATTCTCTCTTTTCTTTCTACTGATTCCTCCTTTCTCCCTGGTCAATTATTTTTACTTTGTAAAAGAGAGCTTAGAACTATATCTCTTTCTCTCTCTCTGTGTCTGTCTTTCTGTTCTCTCTCTCTCTCTCTCTCTCTCTCTCTCTCTCTGTCTCTCTCTCTCTCTCTCTCTCTCTCTCTCTCTCTCTCTCTCTCTCTCTCTCTCTCTCTCTTAGTTTTCTCATGACTTGGATGGGTGTAATCTAATCTCTCTGTCTGTCTTTCTGTTCTCTTTCTGTTCTCTCTCTGTCTCTCTCTCTCTCTCTCTCTCTATTTCTCTCTCTCTGTGTCTGACTTTCTGTTCTCTCTCTTTCTCTCTCTGTTTCTCTTTCTGTTCTCTCTGTCTCTCTATATATATCTCTTTCTCTCTCTCTGTCTGTCTTTCTGTTATCTCTCTTTTTCTCTGTCTGTTTTTCGTTTTCAAATCTTTTTTTGAATAGCATTCTAGTTTGCTCAATATTTTTGTAAATGCTATCCAATGTGTCAAGTAATTATCTTTTAGTTTTCTCATGACTTGGTTGTGTGTAATCTAATCTCTCTGTCTGTTTTTCTGTTCTATTTCTGTTCTCTCTCTATCTCTTTCTCTCTTTCTGTGCTCTCTCTTTCTCTCTGTTTCTCTTTCTGTTCTCTTTGTCACTTTCTATATATCTCTTTCTCTCTGTCTGTCTTTCTGTTATCTCTCTTTTTCTCTGTCTGTTTTTTGTTTTCAAATCTTTTTTGAATAGCATTCTAGTTTGCTCTGTTTTTTGTAAATTCTTTCCAATGTGTCAAGTAATTATCTTTAGTTTTCTCATGATTTGGTTGGGTGTATTCTAGTCTCTTTCTGTTCTCTCTCTCTCTCTCAATTTTAATCAATTTAAGGTGCTTTATATCTCTCACTTTCTCTCTTTCTCCCTCCCTCTTTATCTCTATTTCTCTCTCTCTCTTTCTCTCTCTCTCTCTCTGAGGCTCAGGCTATATACATATTTGTCTGTCAATCTGACTAACTCTCTGGATATGAACACAGTACGAACATTCAATTAGTGTCAGACATCATCGGTTACAACACAAAACGCACACACTCTCACACTCCCAGGCTGGACTCTCTCTCTCTTCTTCTCTATCTTATACTCTCTTTCTTGTGCTTTTGTCTCTCTTCTTCTTCTTCTTCTCTCTCTCTCTCTCTCTCTCTCTCTCTCTCTCTCTCTCTCTCTCTCTCTCTCTCTCTCTCTCTCCTCTCTTTCTCTCTCTCCTCTCTCTCTCTCTTTCTCTCGACACAGTAAGAAACCATTGAAGGCCTAAACGTCAAACTTATGAAAGCCATTAAAGGCTTACATAAAACAAATCATTTTTAATAGTAAGCAAGCATTTCACCTTTTCCTTTTCAAAGACAGCCTTATTTGTCATGTCTTGTCCAGCTCTTTTTTCATGTTTTTATATACGTTATACTCTGCTTTTTCAAAATACTACTTAGCCTATCAGGGGACATGTTTCAGCTAACCATATTGTATAACATCTATACAGTTTACCCAACTACAGCTGCAGTGCGCTGCAATACCATCCTCAGGATCTCAGTCTAAGTCCCATATGGGCTCTGGTCAAATGTAGTACACTATATAGGGAATAGGGTGACATTTGGGACACACTCTAAGTGTTCACATAGAGTAAATAAAGCTCAATAGACAGGGCAACTGAGTGTAGACTGGAAACAGATTAAAGACTCGTCTTAATCAGCGGATCCACTACAGGTCAGATGTATAGTTGTGTTATCCATATTGGACTACGGACAAGAGATTACTTTCAAGATCAAAGATCAACAAACTGTGCTGACCTGACTAGATGGAGGTAGATGTAATACAAAGACTGCATCCTATTCCTTTAATAGTGCACTACTTTTGACCAGACCCATAGTGCTCTGGTCACAGGTAGTGCACTACTATATAGGGAATAGGGTTCCATTTGGGATGCATACATAGAAATAGTCAGAAAATGGAGTCAGCATGTTCGGTGGGACAGGGGGGAAGATGTGCAGATGGAGGGGACGTGAAATTGGAGTCAGCATGTTGGGTGGGACAGGTGATAAGATTTGCAGATGGAGAGAGTGTGAAAATGGAGTCGATGAATGATCTGTGACTCTATTAGGGTCAGAGACATTTTATTAACCCTCTATTTCTGCCCCCCCTCTCTCTCTCTCTGCAGGAAATGGGTCCTTCCAGTATGCCCTCTGTGCCCCTCATGGTGGGCTGTGGGGTCTCCTGCAGCGCTCTGCTTATCCTGTTGCTCATCTATGCTGCCTTCTGGAGGTCTCTCACACACACAGACACACACACACACACACACACACACACACACACAAACAAACACACACATTCACACACTTTCTCTGGAACACACAACCACACACACACACACACACAAAAACACCCACTTTCTCTGGAACACAACCACACATCCCTGCATGGGGCTACACCCCCCGAGTCACTGCCAGTCTTCACAGATCTATTTCTGGTCTGTTAGAGGAGGCCTGTTTCTGCAGACTCTTACCATAAGAGATTAAGCCAGGGGGAGAAAATCCCGGGTTGGCTCGACAGTGGAGCAGTCCACTCCAAAACTCCAATTAGGCCTAATGGAGAACCAATGGTAGAAGGCATAGCCAGACTCTCAGACTGGGGGATTAACTGTGTGTGAGAGAGGGTTGGGGGGGTATGGAGAGTGACATCAGTGGTAGAGAGAGAGAGAGAGAGAGAGAGAGAGAGAGAGAGAGAGAGAGAGAGAGAGAGAGAGAGAGAGAGAGAGAGAGAGAGAGAGAGAGAGAGAGATTGTGAAGGAAGAACGGAGAGAGTGATTGTGAAGGAAGAACGGAGAGAGTGATTGTGAAGGAAGAACGGAGAGAGTGATTGTGAAGGAAGAACGGAGAGAGAGAGAGAGGGAGGGAGATCGTGGAGAGAGGAAGAGATCATCAAGGAGAGACGGAGGCAGGGAGAGAGAAAGAAGGAGAGAGAGACTGACACCAGTAGTGCAACAGTAGGCTGATCCAGAGCAGATGTCAGGTATCCTAGTGGTTCGAGCCTAGTGGTTCGAGCGTTGGGCCAGTAACCGAAAGATTGCTATATCGAATCCACGAGCGAAGCCCCAAGCTAAAAATATGTAGTTCTGCCCCTGAACAAGGCAGTTAACCCACTGTTCCTAGGCCGTCATTGTAAATAAGAATTTGTTCTTTACTGACTTAAAAAAAAAAAAAAAAACACATGACCATGTTCAGGAAACTAATCAGTCCATCAGTTCAACTTCATCACTACACATTTTGTTTTCCATCTTTCCTCCTTCCTTCTTTCTCTTCTTCTTTCTTTTCATCCTTTCTGCATGTCTTTTTCTGTGTCTCTCTCAGGTATATTCGATCGGAGAGGTCTATTATCTTGGTGAATTTTTGTCTCTCCATCCTGGCCTCCAACATCTTGATACTGGTTGGACAGTCCCAGACACTCGGCAAGGTGAGAACAGGACACACACACACATACACACACACACACACACACACACACACACACTGGCCATCAGTTCAGTTATAGTCACGTTACACATGGTACTGTTGTTCATCTATTCTAGTCGATTATTTTGAAGAGCCTCAATCAGGTGTCAAAACTGTTTTAGGTAGATTACTACTCACCTCTGTTCTGTCAACTGTTGTTGTTGATGATCACTTCTACTTTATCATTCCTTTTCTGTTTCTTTCTTACACCTTCATCATTGTCTGTCACTCTGTCACTATCCCTCTCCCTCACCATCTTTCTCTTGTTCTCCCCCTCCTCTCTCTCTCTCATTACAGGGCTTGTGTACTGTGACTGCTGCGTTCCTTCATTTCTTCTTCTTGGCATCGTTCTGCTGGGTACTGACAGAGGCGTGGCAGTCTTACCTGGCTGTGATTGGCAAGATGAGGACACGCCTCATACGCAAACGCTTCCTGTGCCTGGGCTGGGGTAGGTACACACAGGCATGCACAAACAAAAGACAGACGCACACACTCACAAACATAAACAAACACATAAACCCACACAAACAAGTGTCTCCATACTGGAATAAAGGTGAAAGTTCACAATATCTTCCATCCACATATATTAGGTGGAGAAATGATTCTGATCATTTTAATTCTGCCACCCTGTACAGTCAGTCTGTGTCCTGTTGTAACGATGTGCGCTGAGAGTCGGGAAGCAAGTGTTTTAATAAATAAACGTAACGTAATACAAACAACGCACAGACATGGACTAGAACAGAAACAATAACCCCTGGGGAAGGAACCAAAGGGAGTGACATATATAGGGAAGGTAATCATGGAGGTGATGGAGTCCAGGCGTGTCTGATGACTCGCAGGTGTGCGTAACGATGGTGACAGGTGTGCGCCAATACGAGCAGCTTGGTGACCTAGAGGCCGGAGAGGGAGCACACGTGACACCTGTTGAATGTATCTCCTGTACAACAACCGTATGCCTTGCTGAAGGAGATGACAGAGGATAAGAAATGCTATTGGATAGCATCTCCTCTGACCGAGGCAAGATCCAGGGAGATAGAACCTAGCAATTACAAGCAATGGAATCTCTGCTCCCATTCATCCCCTGTTCTTATCCCTTATCCATCCACCTATCTGATCCATTAAGTCACTGATGCCCTTAGCGGATATAGGCTGAGTCCCAAATGACACCTTATTCACTATGTAGTACACTATATTTGACATTATTCCATATTTAGTGCACTACTTTTGACCAGGGGGTTCTGGTCAAATCTAGTGAACTAAATAGGGAATAGGGTGCAATTTGGGATTTAGCCGTAGCAATGCTGGGATGTATGGATGCCATAAAGTCACATAGATTGAGAAAACATGAAATGGGTATTTAAAGGAATGAGGAGAGGGAGGGAATGGAGGGAGGGAATGGAGGGAGGGAATAGAGGGAGGGAATGGAGGGAGAGAGGGGAGGGAGAGAATGGAGGTAGGGAGGAAGGAGGGAAGGGAAGGGAGGAGAGATGGATGAGAACAACTTTTCAGGGATACGTCCCTAGATGTTGCAATTTTAACTCGAATACTGATCGAAATCAGTCACCATGGTAACGGCAGAATGTGCAGAGTGGGGAGGGAGTGTGTGTTTGTGTTTGAAAAGGCATCATATTTATGTAATGTTAGCACCCCACCCAGCCACACCACATTTATTTTTGTAATGTGGGATTTTCTAATTGCAGTTCAATTGCTGGCATTGTCACAGCTTTATTAATTACATTAATGTTTCAGTCAAGCTCATTACGGACCCAGCATCTTTTTTTGACACACACACACAGACACAGACACAGACACACACACTTTCTCTATCTCACTCACAAACACACTCGCACGCACACACACACACGGACACACACACACACACACACACACACACACACACACACACACACACACACACACACACACACACACACACACACACTGGTTCAAGGAAGCACAATGCACAGAAGAAAATCCTCTTATCGTAGAGTGAGATGAAAACAGCAGCCACTGGACAGGGACACTATGGAGAATGCTAACCAAGGCTGTATTACCCTTAGTAGTGAACTCCATACTAGGCCTACTTCTCCTGCCTCTGGCTAGTCCCTGTTATAGCCCTAGATACATCCATTAACTAAGAAAGAGTGACGAGAGGAGGAAAAGTCCCCATTATGTCAGTGTGTATTTCAGTCAACAGTCGCACGTTACATGTCCGAGTTAAGTTACAGTAAATGTTCAGGTCAAGTTACATGTCTGAGTTAAGTTACAGTAAATGTTCAGGTCAAGTTACATGTCCGAGTTAAGTTACAGTAAATGTTCAGGTCAAGTTACATGTCCGAGTTAAGTTACAGTAAATGTTCAGGTCAAGTTACATGTCCGAGTTAAGTTACAGTAAATGTTCAGGTCAAGTTACATGTCTGAGTTAAGTTACAGTAAATGTTCAGGTCAAGTTACATGTCCGAGTTAAGTTACAGTAAATGTTCAGGTCAAGTTACATGTCCGAGTTAAGTTACAGTAAATGTTCAGGTCAAGTTACATGTCCGAGTTAAGTTACAGTAAATGTTCAGGTCAAGTTACATGTCTGAGTTAAGTTACAGTAAATGTTCAGGTCAAGTTACATGTCTGAGTTAAGTTACAGTAAATGTTCAGGTCAAGTTACATGTCTGAGTTAAGTTACAGTAAATGTTCAGGTCAAGTTACATGTCCGAGTTAAGTTACAGTAAATGTTCAGGTCAAGTTACATGTTCTTGGACTAACTGAATGTCAATGTTGCACATTGTATTGATGTATTGTCAAGAGGATACATCTATTATCTTGCTGATATATATTTGTTCTCTCTTTCCATCATCCTCTCCTCCTACCATCCTCTCTCCCCATCATCCTCCTATCATCCTATCTCCCCCTACATCCTCTCCTCCTATCGTCCTCTCCTTTTACCATCCTTTCCTTTTATCATCCTCTCATCCTAGCATCCTCTCTCCCCATCATCCTCCTGTCATCCTATCGCCCCATATCATCAAATCTCCCCCATCATCCTCTCCTCCTATCTCCCCATCATCCTCTCCTAATATCATCCTCTCTCCCCCATCATCCTCTCCTCTTGTCATTCTCTCTCCCCCTATCATCCTATCTCCCCATCATCCTCTCCCCCATCATCCTCTCCTCTCCTCCTGTCTCCCCCATCATCCTCTCCTCCTATCATCCTCTCTCCTCCATCATCGTATCATCCTCTCTCCCTAGCATCCTCTCCTCCTATCATCATCTCCTCCTATCAACCTCTCCTCCTATCATCTTCTTTCCCCTATCATCCTCTCATCCTGTCATCCTCTCCTTCTATCGTCCTCTCCTTCTATCATCCTCTAATTCCATCGTCCTCTCCTCCAATCGTCCTCTCCTCCTATCATCCTCTCATCCTATCATCCTCTCTCCCCATCATCCTCTCCTCTTGTCATTCTCTCTTCCCCTATCATCCTATCTCCCCATCATCCTCTCCTTTTATCATCCTCTCTCCCCATCATCCTCCTGTCATCCTATCTCCCCATGTCATCCACTCTCCCCCATCAACCACTCCTTCTCTCCTCTTATCTCCCCCATCATCCTCTCCCCCTATCATCCTCTCTCCCATAATTCTCTCCCCCCATCATCCTCTCCCTCTATCAGCCTCTCCTCCTATCATCCTCTCCTCCTATCATCTTTTTCCCCTATCATCCTTTCATCCTATCATCCTCTCCTCCAATTGTCCTCTCCTCCTATCATCCTCTCCTCCTATCATCCTCTCTCCCCATCATCCTCTCCTCTTGTCATTCTCTCTCCCCCTATCATCCTATCTCCCCATCATTCTATCTCCCCATCATCCTCTCCCCATCATCCTCTCCTTCTCTCCTCCTGTCACCCCCATCATCCTCTCCTCATATCATCCTCTCTCCCCATCATCCTCTCATCGTATCATCCTCTCTCCCTAGCATCCTCTCTCCCTAGCATCCTCTCCTCCTATCATCATCTCCTCCAATCAACCTTTCCTCCTATGATCCTCTCCTTTTATCATCCTCTCCTTTTATCATCCTCTCTCCCCATCATCCTCCTGTCATCCTATCTCCCCATATCACCCACTCTCCCCCATCAACCTCTCCTTCTCTCCTCCTATCTCCCCCATCATCCTCTCCCCCTATCATCCTCTCTCCCATTATGCTCTCTCCCCATCATCTTCTCTCCCATCTCCTCTCCCCCATCGTCCTCTCCTATCATCTTCTTTCCCTATCATCCTCTCATCCTATCATCCTCTCCTCCTATCGTCCTCTCCTCATCATCTTCCTAATTCTATTGTCCTCTACTCCAATTGTCCTCTCCTCCTATCATCCTCTCCTCCTATCATCCTCTCTCCCCATCATCCTCTCCTCTTGTCATTCTCTCTCCCCCTATCATCCTATCATCCTATCTCCCCATCATTCTATCTCCCCATCATCCTCTCCTCATATCATCCTCTCTCCCCATCATCCTCTCATTGTATCATCCTCTCTCCCTAGCATCCTCTCTCCCTAGCATCCTCTCCTCCTATCATCATCTCCTCCTATCAACCTCTCCTTCTATCATCCTCTCCTCCTATCATGTTCTTTCCCTATCATCCTCTCCTCCTATCATCCTCTCCTCCTATCGTCCTCTCCTTCTATCATCCTCTAATCATATCGTCCTCTCCTCCTATCATCCTCACCTCCTATTGTCCTCTCATCCTGTCATCCTTTCCTCCTATCATCCTCTCCTTTTATCATCCTCTCCTCCAATCGTCCTCTCCTCCTATCATCCTCTCGTCCTATCAACCGCTCCTTTTATCATCCTATTATCCTCTCCTCCTATCATCTTCTTTCCCCTATCATCCTCTCATCCTATCACCCTCTCCTCCTATTGTTCTCTCCTCCTTTCCTTCTATCTCACCCATCATCCTCTCCTCTTATCATCCTCTCTCTCCCTATCATCCTCTCTCCCCATCATCCTCTCTCCCTATCATCTTCTTTCGCCCTGCCATCCTCTCCTACAATCGTCCTCTCCTCCAATCGTCCTCTCCTCCTATCATCCTCTCATCCTATCATCCTCTCTCCCCATCATCCTCTCCTCTTGTCATTCTCTCTTCCCCTATCATCCTATCTCCCCATCATCCTCTCCTTTTATCATCCTCTCTCCCCATCATCCTCCTGTCATCCTATCTCCCCATGTCATCCACTCTCCCCCATCAACCACTCCTTCTCTCCTCTTATCTCCCCCATCATCCTCTCCCCCTATCATCCTCTCTCCCATAATTCTCTCCCCCCATCATCCTCTCCCTCTATCAGCCTCTCCTCCTATCATCCTCTCCTCCTATCATCTTTTTTCCCCTATCATCCTTTCATCCTATCATCCTCTCCTCCAATTGTCCTCTCCTCCTATCATCCTCTCCTCCTATCATCCTCTCTCCCCATCATCCTCTCCTCTTGTCATTCTCTCTCCCCCTATCATCCTATCTCCCCATCATTCTATCTCCCCATCATCCTCTCCCCCATCATCCTCTCCTTCTCTCCTCCTGTCACCCCCATCATCCTCTCCTCATATCATCCTCTCTCCCCATCATCCTCTCATCGTATCATCCTCTCTCCCTAGCATCCTCTCTCCCTAGCATCCTCTCCTCCTATCATCATCTCCTCCAATCAACCTTTCCTCCTATGATCCTCTCCTTTTATCATCCTCTCCTTTTATCATCCTCTCTCCCCATCATCCTCCTGTCATCCTATCTCCCCATATCACCCACTCTCCCCCATCAACCTCTCCTTCTCTCCTCCTATCTCCCCCATCATCCTCTCCCCCTATCATCCTCTCTCCCATTATGCTCTCTCCCCATCATCTTCTCTCCCATCTCCTCTCCCCCATCGTCCTCTCCTATCATCTTCTTTCCCCTATCATCCTCTCATCCTATCATCCTCTCCTCCTATCGTCCTCTCCTCATCATCTTCTAATTCTATTGTCCTCTACTCCAATTGTCCTCTCCTCCTATCATCCTCTCCTCCTATCATCCTCTCTCCCCATCATCCTCTCCTCTTGTCATTCTCTCTCCCCCTATCATCCTATCATCCTATCTCCCCATCATTCTATCTCCCCATCATCCTCTCCTCATATCATCCTCTCTCCCCATCATCCTCTCATTGTATCATCCTCTCTCCCTAGCATCCTCTCTCCCTAGCATCCTCTCCTCCTATCATCATCTCCTCCTATCAACCTCTCCTTCTATCATCCTCTCCTCCTATCATGTTCTTTCCCCTATCATCCTCTCCTCCTATCATCCTCTCCTCCTATCGTCCTCTCCTTCTATCATCCTCTAATCATATCGTCCTCTCCTCCTATCATCCTCACCTCCTATTGTCCTCTCATCCTGTCATCCTTTCCTCCTATCATCCTCTCCTTTTATCATCCTCTCCTCCAATCGTCCTCTCCTCCTATCATCCTCTCGTCCTATCAACCGCTCCTTTTATCATCCTATTATCCTCTCCTCCTATCATCTTCTTTCCCCTATCATCCTCTCATCCTATCACCCTCTCCTCCTATTGTTCTCTCCTCCTTTCCTTCTATCTCACCCATCATCCTCTCCTCTTATCATCCTCTCTCTCCCTATCATCCTCTCTCCCCATCATCCTCTCTCCCTATCATCTTCTTTCGCCCTGCCATCCTCTCCTACAATCATCCTCTCCTCCTATCATCCTCTCTCCCCATCATCCTCTCTCCCTATCATCCTATCTCCCAATCATCCTCTCTCCCCATCATCATCTCCTCCTTTCAACCTCTCCTCCTATCATCCTCTCCTTTATTCGTCCTCTCCTTTTATTATCCTCTCTCCCCATATCATCCAGTCTCCACCATCAACCTCTCCTTCTCTCCTCCTATCTTCCCCATTATGCTCTCTCCCCAACATCTTCTCCCCATCATCCTCTCCCCCATCATCCTCTCCCTCTATCAGCCTCTCCTCCTATCATCCTCCTTTCCCCTATCATCCTCTCATCCTCTCCTCCTATCGTCCTCTCCTCCTATCTCCTCTAATTCTATCGTCCTCTCCTCCAATCGTCCTCTCATCCTATCTTCCTCTCTCCCCATCATACTCTCCTCCTCTCCTTCTATCTCCCCCATCATCCTCTCCTCTTTTCATCCTCTCACCCCCTATCATCCTCTCTCTCATCATCCTTTCTCCCATCATCCTCTCCCCCGTCATCCTCTCCTCCTATCATCCTCTCTCCATATCATCTTCTTTCCCCCTACCATCCTCTCCTCCTATCATCCTCTCATCCTATCATCTTCTTCCCCTATCATCCTCTCATTCTTTCATCCTCTCCTTCTATCGTCCTCTCCTCTTATCATCCTCTAATCCTATCGTCCTCTCCTCCTATCATCCTCACGTCCTGTTGTCCTCTCCTACTGTCATCCTTTCCTCCTATCATCCTCTCCTTTTATCATCCTTGCCTCCTATCATCCTCTCCTCCTATCATCTTCTTTCCCCCTATCATCCTCTCTACCTATCATCCTCTCATCCTTTCATCCTCCCTTCCTATCTTCCTCTCCTCCTATCATCCTCTAATCCTATCGTCCTCTCCTCCTATCGCCCTCTCCTCCTATCATCCTTTCCTCCTATCATCCTTTCCTCCTACCATCCTCTCCCCCTATTATCCTCTCCCCCTATCATCTTCTTTCCCCCTACCATCCTCTCCTCCTATCATCCTCTCCTCATATCATCTTCTTTCCCCTATCATCCTCTCCTCCAATCGTCCTCTCCTCCTATCATCCTCTTGTCCTATCATCCTCTCCTTTTATCATCCTATCATCCGCTCCTCATATCATCTTCTTTCCCCTATCATCCTCTCATCCTGTCATCCTCTCCTCCTATCGTCCTCTCCTCCTCTCCTTCTATCTCCCCCATCATACTCTCCTCTTATCATCCTCTCTCCCCCCTATCATCCTCTCTCCCCATCATCCTCTCCCCTATCATCCTCTCCTCCTATCATCCTCTCTCCCTATCATCTTCTTTCCCCCTGCCATCCTCTCCTACAATCATCCTCTTTTCCAATCATCCTCTCTCCCCATCATTCTCTCTCCCCATCATCCTCTCCTCCTATCATCCTCTCCACCGATTGTCCTCTCCTATCATCCTTTCCTCCTATCATCCTCTCCCCTATCATCCTCTCTCCCATCATCCTCTCCCCCTAACATCCTCTCCTCCTATATCATCCTCTCTCCCTTTCATCCCCTCTACCTATCATCCTATATCCATATCATCCTCTCTCCCCATCATCCTCTACTCCTATCATCCTCTCTACCTGTCACTTATATCTCTATTATTTATATTTTTCCTATATGTGTATGTCTCTCTCTCTCTCTCTCTTTCTTTCTCTCCCTTCCTCCCTCTCTCTTGCTTCCTCTCTCCCTCCCTTGCTCTTGCCCCCCTCTCTCTCTCAATTCAATCAAATTCAAAGGGTTTTATTGGCATGGGAAACATATGTTTGCATTGCCAAAGCAAGTGAAATAGATAATACATATCTCTCTCTCTCTCTTTCTCTCTCTTTCTCTCTCTTTCTCTCTCAGGTCTCCCAGCCCTGGTGGTTGCTGTGTCAGTAGGTTTCACTAGAGCCAGAGGTTACGGTACACCCAGCTAGTGAGTACGCACTTTCACCCTTTGCCTATGACCTGTGACGTCTTCACTCCACACCCAACATGGCTTTTCATAATTAGCGCTCTGCATATCTGAGTATAGTAATGCGATTTACAGTGCACTTTTCAATGGTAACTGAGAATGAAAAATGATTTATATATACCTATTGATTCTTTAAGAATATAACTTACAAATGCCCCATTAGCTTAGTTCAGCTGTCGTACCCCATCAGAACACAATATTTGTTGACAATGTAAATGTAAACAAGCACTGTATAGGCTCAAGCCATGGTTAAATCTATACCTTTTATATCATGGATGGTCAGTCCTTGCATCCATAGCTTTGTCTTTGAATTTGAGAGTAGTTACAGACACACACACCACCCACAAATAGACTGTACAGTATTTTAAAGAGCCAGGGAATAGGCGTTTTACAGCACGAGCCTGCATGACCTTTCATTGGATCTAGACCAAGGACTTTGTCATGGCAGCTAGGAGTGGTGGGTGTGGAGTCAGGCGCAGAGAGCAGAGTGAACGGAACAACTGACTTTAATGCGGTTTGTAGGGTTTCCAACGCCAAAACACACAGGCGCAAAAATGAGATACAAATAAGAGCAGCCCAAACATAGGACATACACTTAACACCCACAGAACAGCAAACAAGCCCGCACAAAAGGAGGCAGGCTTAACCGGCTTAAATATCCCTAACAAACACAAAACGAAAACAGGTGCAAACAATACGATAATCAACAGAAAGAAAATAGAGAATCGGTGGCAGCTAGTAGGCCGGTGACGACGACCGCCAAACGCCGACACCGGCCTCGAGGACGACCCGGAGGGCGAGGCGCAGGGCGATCCGGATGAAGGCGGTGAAACTCCCTCAGCAGTGATGGATCCAAGATATCCTCCACCGGTACCCAGCACCTCTCCTCTGGACCGTACCCCTCCCAGTCCACGAGGTACTAACAGGCCCCTCACCCAGCACCTAGAGTCCAGAATGGAGCGGACTGTGTACGCCTGGGACCCCTCGAGGTCCAAAGGGGGCGGAGGGACCTCCGGCACCTCACTTTCCTGCAGGGGACCAGCTACCACCGGCCTGAGGAGAGACACATGAAACGAGGAGTTAATACGGTAGTAAGATGGCAGCTGTAACCTATAACACACCTTGTTTATCCTCCTCAGGACTTTAAATGGCCCCACACACTGCGGCCCCAGCTTCCAGCAGGGCAAGCGGAGGGGCAGGTTCCGGGTCGAGAGCCAGACCCGGTCCCCCGGTGCGAACATGGGGGCCTCACTGCGGTGACGGTCAGCGCTCCTCTTCTGCCGCCCACCTGCCTGTCTCAGTGATTCCTGGACGGCTCTCCAGGTCTCCTTTGAGCGCTGCACCCACTCCTCCACCGCAGGAGCTTCAGTCTGGCTCTGATGAAACGGTGCCAGGACCGGCTGGTAGCCCAACACGCACTGGAACGGTGACATGTTCGTGGAGGAGTGACGGAGTGAGTTCTGAGCCACCTCCGACCACGGGACGTACCTCGCCCACTCACCGGGCCGGTCCTGGCAATACGACCGCAGAAACCTACCCACCACTTGGTTCACTCTCTCCACCTACCCATTACTCTCAGGGTGAAAACCTGAGGTCAGGCTGATCGAGACCCCCCAGACGCTCCATAAACGCCCTCCACACTCGGGACGTGAACTGGGGACCCCAATCAGAAACGATGTCCTCAGGCACCCCGTAGTGCCTCCGCAGTCTGTAGGGCCGTAGGGAGACCGGGCAACGGGATAAGAAGACAGGACTTAGAGAACCGATCCACAACGACCAGGATCGTAGTGTTCCCCTGGGACGGGGGAACACCGACAGGTGAGACCACGGCCGTTGTGGAACGGGGAGGGGCTGTAACTTCCCTCTAGGCAGGTGTCTAGGAGACTTACTCTGAGCGCATACCGAACAGGAGGAGATATAAAACCTCACGTCCTTAGCCAACGTGGGCCACCAGTACTTCCCCCTAAGACCCCGCACTGTCCTCTCAATCCCCGGATGACCCGAAGAGGGTAGCATATGGGCCCACCGAATTAGTTTGTCACGAACACCAAGCGGCAGGTACTGACGACCTGCAGGACACGCTCGATGTCCCGCGTCCACCTCCCATACCACCGGTGCTACCAGACATGAAGCAGGAAGGATGGGAATAGGTTCGATGGACCGCTCCTCGGTGTCATAGAGACGGGACAGCGCGTCGGCCTTAGTATTCTGGGAACCTGGCCTATAGGAGATTGTGAACTGAAATCTTGTAAAAAACATGGCCCACCTAGCCTGCCGCGGATTCAGTCTCCTCGCTGCCCGGATATACTCCAGATTACGGTGGTCAGTCCAGACGAGAAAAGGGTGCTTAGCCCCCTCAAGCCAATGTCTCCACACCTTCAGAGCCCTGACCACAGCTAACAACTCCCGGGCCCCCACGTCATAGTTTCGCTCCGCCGGACTGAGCTTCCTTGAAAACAAAGCGCAGGGGCGGAGTTTCGTTGGCGTGCCCGAGCACTGTGATAGCATGGCTCCAACCCCAGCCTCAGACGCGTCCACCTCCACTATGAACGCCAAAGAGGGGTCTTGATGAGCCAGCAAGGGAGCGTTGGTGAACAGCTCCTTCAGACGACTGAAAGCTCTGTCCGCCTCCGCCGACCACCGCAAATGAGCCGGCCCCCCCTTCAGCAGTGAGGTAATGGGAGCAGCCACCTGACCAAAACCCCGGATAAACCTCCGGTAGTAATTGGCAAACCCTAAAAACCGCTGCACCTCCTTTACCGTGGTCGGAGTCGGCCAATTACGCACAGCTGTAATGCGGTCACACTCCATCACCACTCCAGAGGTGGAAATGCGATACCCCAGGAAGGAAACGGCTGGTTTGGAGAACACACATTTCTCCGCCTTGGCGTACAGGTCATGCTTCAGCATTCGCCCAAGACATTTGCGCACCAGAGACAATAGCGCGGCGCGTGTGGTGGAATAGATCAAGATATCATCTATATACACCACCACACCCTGCCCGTGCAGGTCCCTGAGAATCTCGTCCACGAAAAATTGAAAGACGGCTGGAGCATTCTTTAACCCATACGGCATGACGAGGTACTCATAATGGCCAGATGTTGTACTAAACGCAGTCTTCCACTCATCTCCTTCCCGGATACGCACCAAATTATATGCGCTCCTGAGGTCCAGTTTTGTGATTGATGATTCAACCGCCGTAGCAATGAGAGGTAGCGGGTAACTAAATCCCACTGTGATGGCATTTAGACCTCTATAATCAATGCACGGCCGCAGACCTCCCTCCTTTTTCTTCACAAAAAAGAAACTCGAGGAGACGGGTGATATGGAGGGCCGAATGTACCCCTGTCCCAGAGATTCAGTGATGTATGTCTCCATAGCCACTGTCTCCTCCTGTGACAACGGGTACACGTGACTCCTAGGAAGTGTTGCGTTTACCTGGAGGTTTATCGCGCAATCCCCTCGTCGATGAGGTGGTAATTTGGTCGCCCTCTTCTTACAGAAGGTGATAGCCAAATCGGCATATTCTGAGGGAATGCTCACAGTGGAAACCTGGTCTGGACTCTCCACTGTTGTGGCACTGATGGAAACTCCTTTACACCTACCTGAACACTCCTTTGACCACCCCTGGAGAGCCCCCTGTTTCCACGAAATCATAGGATTGTGCGTAGCCAGCCAGGGAATCCCCAGCACCACTGGAAACGCAGGTGAATGAATAAGGTATAGACTAATCCGCTCTCCATGACCCCCCTGCGTTACCATGTCCAGTGGAACCGTGGCCTCCCTGACAAGCCCTGACCCTAACGGTCGGCTATCTAGGGAGTGCACGGGGAAGGGTTGATCTATCGACACTAGCGGAATACCTAGCCTCAAAGCGAGTCCGCGATCCATAAAGTTCCCAGCTGCGCCTGAATCGACTAGCGCCTTATGCTGGAGAGAGGGAAAAAACTCAGGGAAAGAGATTAGTAAAAACATGTGACCAACAGGGAGCTCTGGGTGAGTCTGGTGCTGACTCACCTGGGGTGACCGAGTAGTGCTCTGCCTGCCCTCTCGATTCCCAGAGGAGCTCCTCCAGCACCGATCGGCAGTGTGTCCTCTCCGACCACAACTGGTGCAGGAGGAGCCTCCTCCTCCGGTTCCCCTCGAACTCCATAGGGATTGGAGCGGAAGGGCCGGAAAGTGGTACAAACAGGGCCCTTTCCGACAGACAGGAGACGAAGGCGCTCACGCTCTCCTCCCCAGAGGGAGTCGGGCGGATGGTAGCCAGGTATAACTCCAACTGGAGCAAGAACCCCTTACATCCAGCCGCCGTCCCATCGTACTCCCTTGGGGGGGCGAGACGGAGCGAGCTGGATCCGGACGCCGCCGGAGGAGTCTGTTGAAGAGGAGAAGGATCTGGGGGCGAGGTAAGGAGACCACTCCTCTCCCATCTGTCCATTCTCTCCATCATCTGGTCCATCGCCGACCCGATTCGGTGGAGGACGGTTGTGTGATGGAGGACACGCTCCTCCATAGATGGGAGAGGGGGAGTAGCTGCTCCTGCTGACTCCATGAAGGGTGCGGGCTTCTGTCACGACAGCTAGGAGTGGTGGGTGTGGAGTCAGGCGCAGAGAGCAGAGTGAACGGAACAACTGACTTTAATGCGGTTTGCAGGGTTTCCAACGCCAAAACACACAGGCGCAAAAATGAGATACAAATAAGAGCAGCCCAAACATAGGACATACACTCAACACCCACAGAACAGCAAACAAGCCCGCACAAAAGGAGGCGGGCTTAACCGGCTTAAATAGCCCAAACAAACACAAAACGAAAACAGGTGCAAACAATACGATAATCAACAGAAAGAAAATAGAGGATCGGTGGCAGCTAGTAGGCCGGTGACGACGACCGCCGAACGCCGCCCGAACAGGCAGAGGAGCCACCGTCGGTGGAAGTCGTGACAGACTTGAACTCTGTACAAACACTTCCACGTTTCCATTTACCCTGCACTTTAGAGACTCAAATATCAAGAATATCAACAAGTTGTGTATGGTCATGTGATTTGCAGTGAACTTTGGGTCATATGCCTTCAGAAAGTTTTCACACCCTTTAACTTTTACACATTTTGTTGTGTTACAGACTGAATAAAAAATGTCCTACACTGGCCTACACACACCAACCCATAATGTCAAAGTGGAATTATGTTTTTATATTTTTTCTACAAATTAATACAAAATTAAAAGCTGAAATGTATTGAGTCAATAACTATTCAATCCTTTTTTTATGGCAAGCCTAAATAGGTTTAGTAAACATTTGCTTAACAAGTCACATAATAAGTTGCATGGACTCACTGTGCAATAATAGTGTTTAATATAATTTTGTATGATTACTCCATCTCTGTATCCCACACATACAAATGTCCCACAGTCAAGCAGTGAATTTCAAACACTGACTCAACCACAAAGGTCAGGTAGGTTTTCCAATTCCTCGCAAAGAAGATAACCGATTGGTATTTTTCATTTTTTTTAAGCAGATATTGAATAACCTTTAAGCATGGTGAAGTTATTAATTACACTTTGGATTGTGTATCAATATACCCAGTCACTACAAAGATACAGGCTTCCTTCCTTCCTTCCGGAGAGGAAGGAAACCGCTCAGGGATTTCATGATTATGCCAATGGTGACTTTAAAACAGTTACAGAGTTTAATGGCTTTGATAGAAGAAAACTGAGAATAGTTCAACAACATTATAGTTACTCCACAATACTAACCTAAATGGCGGAGTGAAATGAAGGAAGCATGTACAGAATAAAACTGCAAAAAAGGTGGCAAATAAATGTACTTTATGCCCTGAATACAAAGCGTTATGTTTGGGGTGAATCCAACACAACACATCACTGAGCACAACTCTTCATATTTTCAAGCATTGTGGCGGCTGCATCATGTTATGGGTATGCTTATCATCGGCAAGGACTAGGGAGTTTTTGGGGGATAAAAAGAAACGGAATAGAGCTTAGCACAAGCAAAATCCTAGAGGAAAACCTTGTTCATTCTGTTCCAAAATACACTGGGTGTCACGACTTCCGCCGAAGTTCGTCCCTCTCCTTGTTCGGGTGGCGTTCGGTGGTCGACGTCGCCGGCCTTCTAGCCATTGCCGATCCACTTTTCATTTTCCATTGGTTTTGTCTTTGTTTTATACACACCTGGTTTCAATTCCCCAATTACATGTTCATTATTTAACCCTCTGTTTTCCCCATGTTTGTTGTGCGTTATTATTATGATTTTATATCAGTCCATTCTTGGTGGGCTCGGTATTGTATTCTACTTTGTATCTTTATGAGTAAACTACGTTGTGTTGCTCATCTCTGCTGTCCTGCACCTGACTCTTTTGCACCAACTACACCAAGGGTTTTTGACACTGGGAGACAAATTCATCTTTCAGCAGGACAATAACCTAAAACTAAACGTCAAATATACACTGGATTTGCTTATCAAGATGACATTGAATGTTCCTGAGTGGCCTAGTTACAGTTTGGACTTAAATCGACTTGAAAATATATATGGAAAGACTTGAAAATGGCTGTCTAGCAATGATGAACAACCAACTTGACAGAGTTTGAAGAATTTAGAAAATAATAATGTGCCAATATTGTGCAATACAGGTGTGCAAAGCTCTTGTAGACTTACCCAGAACGACTCACAGCTGAAGTCACTGCCAAAAGTGATTCTAACATGTATTGACTCAGGGGTGTGAATACCTTTGTAAATGAGATATTTCTGTATTTCATTATTAATACATTTGCATAATTTTCTAAAAACATGTTTTGACTTTGTCATTATCGGGTATTGTGTGTAGATGAGTGTTAAGGAGAATGCATGTTAATCCCCCAAGTAAATACATTGGAAGTCTTAGGTACACCTGAAGACAAATAGCAAGGTGGTTCTCACACAGGTACTAGTCATTTGGAAAATTAAACACAGACTAAAATACATTTGACAGAACAGGGCTTATGCACTAAAGAAGTTTTGCATTCATAGTCATGTTTTTTTTCTCTCTCTCTCTCTCTCTCTTATTTTAGTTGTTGGCTGTCCTTGGAAGGCGGGCTTCTCTACGCCTTTGTTGGTCCAGCAGCCGTCATCGTATTGGTGGGTACCCACTTTTATCCCTGTCCTCATTGGTCATTCTGGCTCTCTGTCAGCAGGCTTGTCCCGCCTCTGAACTTATCATTCCTCCCTTTAGCTATTTCTTCTGTCTGTCGTACAGGTCAGAAAGGGGTTAGAACTATACATGGTTTAGATGGCCCCTGAGGGGTGACATACAGTAGAAACCTTTTTACCGCTCTAGGTCCTCATGAGGCTTCCATCACTGGAGGACAGGAGGAAGATAAACACCACAAAGTCATTTGTTTATTTGCCACTAGCGGTTTCATTCATATTTACCTGTGGCAGACAACAATGGAAGAGAAAATTGACAGAGAAAGCATTCTCCAATGTGCCACTACACAATTCTACTTCCTAGCTGTCTCTTCACATTCTACCATGCCTCACTGGCATCACTATGTTGGGGGCTACAAATGATTTACTTCTTAATTGTTTGACTAACTGTGTGCTGGTAGTTTGAAGCCTCCTTCAACCCTTCCAGCACTTTCAGCCTTTTCAATGTTTTTATTACTGTAAAGCATGAGTTCACTTCTTTAGGCATAAATACAGTATATTTATCGGAGTCAATATAGTGCTAAGAGAAAATTGTATAGATGTTTGTGTGCTATGCAACTTCAGTTGTTACAATATAGGTAGAAAAATGCTCATTGGGAGCAAGGTCCTCCTGGTAATCCTTCTAAAACTCCAAGGTACTCCTCTATATTTTTTTGATAAGCCTTTATTAAAACAATAACAATATTCTACTTCACAGAGAGTAGAATGCCTCTGTGGCTTTGTTAATAAAGGATATCTCTACCTTATGCCTCTTTGTAGGATTAGTGACGGCAGCTTGCGGGAGTCCCTGTGTCAATACGCACACTATCAATTATCCAGATGAACACAGACACTATATTACAACTGTGTGTGTGTGGATGGGTCGGTGTGTGTGTATGTGCATGTGGGTATATGTGTTTGTGACAGACCAGGTGTTTGAAATGTGTGTGTGTGTACATCCCTAGCTAGTGTTTGTCCCTGCTCACCTCGTGTTGTGTTCGGGTAGCCCACTCAAACAAACAGATGGAATTGAGAGGGGTACATCAGAGGAACACAGGCCTCCCCCAGGATGACCGTCTAATTAATGAAGAAAATAATGAATCTAGCCTTCGGCAAATAACGGGGCTGGAGACCGGCGTCTCCCACGATAATGGGGCCGGACATGACGGGAATGTCAACAGGAAGGAAAGACGCAGATTAAAGCATTGAACAACATGGAAGACATGAAAATCTAAAATAAAACATTGCAGGTTCATGGTTGAAAATGACCATAGAGATATAGATTACTATTGAAAGACAAGAAATGAAAAATAAATGTTTCAGCTGTATCAATGCAGTCAAAACGAAGGTTCTATGGAAAAACATTCAATCAGAAAATAGACGGAGGTCGCGGAGTAAAGCTCACTAATCTCCTTTCTAAACTCCTTTCTTTTCTCAAGGTGAATAAACAAGCTTTTCCATGGCAGGCAGTGGGAGTAGACTGACACAAAGAGAGACGAGGGATTCAAGATGTATTGGTAGGACAAGGTTAGGGTCAGGTGAGAGTGAAAGAAAGAGAGAAGGGAGAGAGGGGAGGGAGAGGAGTAGAGAGGGGGAGCAAACAGGATCAGGATTAAGAGTGACATGTCACTGATGTGGAAAATCTCCCAGATGGGCAGGATTTCCGAATGGAAAAGTGCTGCTTGGCTTGGGTGTGTGTGTGTGTTTGTATGTGTGAATGAGTGGCTGGGTGAGTGTGTGTGTGTGTGTGTGTGTGTGTGTGTGTGTGTGTGTGTATTGTGAATCAGTGGGTCAGGGATCACAGCTGTAAGGAGGCTTAATAGACCCCCTCTGTCCTAAACAGGACATGGTTGGGACAGAGGGGCGGAGACTCAAGACACAATCTTCCCACTTCTACTACACCACCCTGTCCATTATAGTGATTATAGTGATTGCAGAGCCTTGTCAAGAAACCTGAATCAAATGGCAATAAAACTGGACATGAATCTGATTATTTACTATCTCTCTGTCTCTGTCTCTGTCTCTGTCGCTGTCTCTATATCTCTCCATCTCTCTCTCTGTCTCTACTCGCTCTGTCTGTCTCTTTCTCTCCTTCTTTTGTTGTCTGTCTGTCTCTGTCTCTGTCTCTGTCTGTCTCTATATCTCTCCATCTCTCTCTCTGTCTCTACTCGCTCTGTCTGTCTCTTTCTCTCCTCTCGTTGTCTGTCTGTCTCTTTCTCTCTGTCTCTGTCTCTGTCTCTGTCGCTGTCTCTATATCTCTCCATCTCTCTCTCTGTCTCTATCTCTCTCTGTCTGTCTGTTCTCGCTCTGTCTGTCTCTTTCTCTCCTCTCATTGTCTGTCTGTCTCTCTGTCTCTGTCTCTGTCTCTGTCTGTCTCTATATCTCTCCATCTCTCTCTCTGTCTCTATCTCTCTCTGTCTGTCTGTTCTCGCTCTGTCTGTCTCTTTCTCTCCTCTCGTTGTCTGTCTGTCTCTCTGTCTCTGTCTCTGTCTCTCTCTGTCTGTTCTCACTCTGTCTGTCTCTCTCTGTTTCTCTCTGTCTTTCTCTCTCCAGGTGAACATGCTGATTGGTATTGTGGTCTTCAACAAGCTCATGTCTCGAGATGGCATCTCGGACAAGTCTAAAAAGCAGAGAGCTGGGTAGGTAGACTAGACCTAGAACTATAAAACTAGAACAGTCTGCCTGTCTCACACCAACAGACACCATGCATTTTTTGCATTTGTATTGTTGTATTAATGCATTGTTGGAGCTAGAAACATAAGCATTTCGCGGCATCTGCAATAATATCTGCAAAATATGTGTCCGCAACCATCTACATTCAATGTTCATTATCTACCTGGAGGGGCAAGGACTCTCCACTGTTTTGGGATTGTCTTATTTTCTTGTGCGTATACAATATTTACTTGTTCCAGCACTATAAATTGAATGACTACAAACATGAATCAGGTCAATCGGTCTGCAATGGGTGTCTCTCTCTAGTGATTCTATTTCTATGGTTCCTGCATCCTTTTCTGCCTAAGATATCTTATGGAGAAAGATGAGTCCCACAAAGATGCAGACACACAAAGAGAAACCATGAGTATGTCAATTCCCTTTTAACACTGAACACACTCACACACACACACACACACACACACACAAATAGTTGTAGTGTAAAGATGACAGAAACATGCAGACATACAAAGATAAACAACAATATTTTTATGCATTTAACTCTCTTTCAAATAACCCTGAACACACACACATACAAATAGACTGCAGTTATAAGCATTTAACTCTTCACATACAGTATGTTAATGAGCGAGTATAGAGGCTTTTTAAAGCACGAGTAGACAACCATTCATGACAATACTATACAAACACTCTTACACATTTTAATTTACCATGCACTGTAGAGACTCAAACATCAAGGATGTCAACATCAATGACAAAAATACCACTCTGTCTATTTTGACTCTACAGAGGCATTGCAGGAACAGATATCTAGTAGCTACTGTGACAATGGCTTCCAGGGTGACATGATTTACTATGATAATGTGTAGACAATATAGAAACAGACTAAGGTCATCCACATACAGTTAACATATAATGATTCATTAACATAATGCAGTCTCACGTACACACACGCATGTATGGGCATATACACACACACATGCATCGTCACAGATACACACACACATGCATTGACACAGATACACACACACGGGGACACAACACACACACAGTACAGTAGAGTGGTTTCCTCTACTCCCTGGTCTGTAATTCCATCAGCGGTGATTTGTCATTGGTACTAATCCAATGAGCAGAGATTTCAATGTCCTCCCAGCCAAATCCATGCTTTAATTTCCCTGCAAATTGATCTCTCTCTTCTCTCTCTTCTGTCGCTTCTCTCCATTGTCCTGTGATGTCAAATCAAATCAGTGCTGTTGCTGGGTGCTCTGGGGGTTAATGGTATAGTTCTCTTTCTCTCTGGGGGTTAATGGTATAGTTCTCTTTCTCTCTGGGGGTTAATGGTATAGTTCTCTCTCTCTCTGGGGGTTAATGGTATAGTTCTCTATCTGACGGTTAATGTTATAGTTCTCTCTCTCTGGGGGTTAGTGGTATAGTTCTCTATCTGGGGGTCAATGGTATAGTTCTCTCTCTCTGGGGGTTAATGATATAGTTCTCTCTTTGAGGGTTAATTGTATAGTTCTCTATCTGAGGGTTAATGGTATAGTTCTCTCTCTCTCTGGGGGTTAATGATATAGTTCTCTCTTTGAGGGTTAATTGTATAGTTCTCTATCTGAGGGTTAATGGTATAGTTCTCTCTCTCTCTGGGGGTTAATGGTATAGTTCTCTATCTGACGGTTAATGTTATAGTTCTCTCTCTCTGGGGGTTAGTGGTATAGTTCTCTCTCTCTGGGGGTTAATGATATAGTTCTATCTTTGAGGGTTAATTGTATAGTTCTCTATCTGAGGGTTAATGATATAGTTCTCTCTCTCTCTGGGGGTTAATGGTATAGTTCTTTATCTGGGGGTTAATTGTATAGTTCTCTATCTGAGGGTTAATGGTATAGTTCTCTATCTGAGGGTTAATGGTATAGTTCTCTCTCTCTCTCTGGGGGTTTATGGTATAGTTCTCTATCTGGGAGGTTAATGGTATAGTTCTTTATCTGGGGGTTAATGGTATAGTTCTCTATCTGGGGGTTAATGGTATAGTTCTTTATCTGGGGGTTAATGGTATAGTTCTCTATCTGGGGGTTAATGGTATAGTTCTTTATCTGGGGGTTAATGGTATAGTTCTCTATCTGGGGGTTAATGGTATAGTTCTCTATCTGAGGGTTAATGGTATAGTTCTCTCTCTCTGGGGGTTAATGGTATAGTTCTCTATCTGCGGTGTAGATTGACCATGGGGATTAAGCCAGTTAACACACAAACACACAAAGGACACACACACGCAGAGGACACACACATGCAGAGGACACAAACACACGCAGAGGACATACACACACACACAGATAGAACAACACCCAAGGACAAGATCCCTCAGACAAACACATGCACACAATGCAAATAGACACACACAGACACAGACACACACACATACGCATACGCACTCGGTCTATCAACCTTTGAAATCGGTCCATCCCCCTGCAAACACCGAACCTTTTGGTGCAGTATGCTTCTGCTTAAATGGGTCTCACAAACAGAGAGATTGACAGACACACACACACTCACACAAACATGCACTTACACTTACACTTACACACACACACACACACACACACACACACACACACACACACACACACACACACACACACACACACACACACACACACACACACACACACACACACTCCATCCCCATGCTAATAGGACAACTTGCCATTAGTTTTAATGTATTTCTGTGGATGGCACTAAGGCAATGAGCTGTGCTGGGAGGCTAATGTAGCATAGCCACGCTATGCACTGCCCCATCATTCTGCACTGAGCATTACACACACACACACACACACACACACACACACACACACACACACACACACACACACACACACACACACACACACACACACACACACACGCAGCAGCAGCAAGCCTCTCTTTAATGGTCTAGCTGTGTTCTCTCCCTGTCTGACCTCAGTAGCCTCATTGGCTGGCTTCCTCTGAGAGGAAAAGTACTCGGAGAGTATTTCACACACACACACACACCAGTCTGCGGCTGGTTTCGGATGTGAGGGAAAGCACTCTAAGAGTCAATGGAGCTTCACATTGAGTCAGCACTAAACAACGCTCAGCACAGTTCCCCAAACACACACACACATTTATACACGCACAGCGATATCAATAAAAAACACTTATTTCAATGCGCTCACCGCTTTCAACACATAGAGCATTCAACTCAAACACACACACAAAACCAACTTGACTCACTCTGCCCGAACCATGACTTTATTACTGTCCAGACACATCTGTATCATGGTTGTAGCACTGAGCCACTGACGCCTGTTGGTAATGACCAGGGCCCTCAGACTGGCCATTAGCAAAAGACCTCAACAAGCTGTTTAGACTGGCCTGTCCCAAACACCCACACTAACTAATCATCACTGAAATAGGTCATGGACAGAAAACACACACGCTGGGGGAGAGAAACAGTTGGTCCTGCACTTCCCGTCTGTCTCACTGTACATTCTTATTAATCAGTGTTAGCTACATTGTTAGGCTGCTCTTCTGCGTCCTCTTTGCTCTTTCTTTTCTCACTTTCTCTCACTGCTCCCTCTCTTTCACTCACTCTCTCTCTCTGCTCTACTTCCTCTTGCTTGCTTTTCACTGTCACTGCATTCTGTCATGATCTCTGTATTCAGACTTGTTGTCCATTGCTGCTACTTTGAGGTTTGAACATTTTTCTCCCTTTTTTTTCTGTGTTCCTCTCCCTCTCTTCTTGTCCGTATGTCCATTATGTCTGTCCTTCTGTACTTTTTGTCTTCCTTTGCAACCGCACAACCCATCCATTCCTCACTCTCATGTGTGTGAATGTGTGTATGTGGTTTGCGCCCCAATGCTCCCATTATTTGTTAAATGTGTGTGTTTGTGTCTGTGTGTTTCCGGTTGTGTGTTTCCCTTTGTCTTTTGTGTGTGTCCTTCCTCCCCTTCCTCCCCCTTGCCTGTGTTTGTGCCCTCCCCCTCGTGTGTGCATCCTCCCTCGTCGTGTGTGTATCCTCCCTCGTTGTGTGTGTATCCTCCCTCGTTGTGTGTATCCTCCCTCGTTGTGTGTGTATCCTCCCTCGTTGTGTGTGTATCCTCCCTCGTCGTGTGTGTATCCTCCCTCGTTGTGTGTGTATCCTCCCTCGTCGTGTGTGTATCCTCCCTCGTCGTGTTTGTGTGTCCTAAAGTCCACCGCTGGAGGCGTCGCGTAGCAGACTGCTCCTGAAATGCTCCAAGTGTGGTGTGATCTCAAGTACAGCTATGTCCAGCTCTACAGCCAGCAGCGCCATGTTAGTCCACACACAGACACACAGACACACAGACACACAGACACACACACATTACACACACACACACACACACACACACACACACACACACACACACACACACACACACACACACACACACACACACACACACACACACTCTGTCTCTTTCTTTCTGTCTTCTCTCCCCTCCTTTCCTCACTCTCTCATTGGTGGGGTGCAAAGAGAGTTGTCTGAGAGTCAGTATGACCATCTCTGTTATTCCATCTCTCTGTCCATCTCTCTCTCTCTCTCTCTCTCTCTCTCTCTCTCTCTCTCTGAGGCTAAAGACAGATGTCTGTCTTTCTGACAGTCTAACACTCTGGATATGAAACTATGACAGCATGAACATATTCAATTGGTGTCAGATTTCATGGGTACCCAGAGCGAACACACTCTCATGCTGGGGTCTCACATCAGCAGCCCCCTTATAGACAGCTGTCAGATATCCATCTCTCACCTGGCCGCATTCTGCATTCATCACACTTTCTGGAGAGCAACTGACGTGTGTGTCACTGTGTGTTTGTGTGCGTGCTCGTGTGTGTCACTGTGTGTTTGTGTGCGTGCTCGTGTGTGTCACTGTGTGTTTGTGTGCGTGCTCGTGTGTGTCACTGTGTGTTTGTGTGCGTGCTCGTGTGTGTCACTGTGTGATTGTGTGCGTGCTCGTGTGTGTCACTGTGTGTTTGTGTGCGTGCTCATGTGTGTGTTTGTGTGCGTGCTCAAGTGTGTCACTGTGTGTTTGTGTGCGTGCTCGTGTGTGTCACTGTGTGTTTGTGTGCGTGCTCGTGTGTCACTGTGTGTTTGTGTGCGTGCTCGTGTGTGTCACTGTGTGTTTGTGTGCGTGCTCGTGTGTGTCACTGTGTGTTTGTGTGCGTGCTCGTGTATGTCACTGTGTGTTCGTGTGCGTGCTCGTGTGTGTCACTGTGTGTTCGTGTGCGTGCCCGTGTGTGTCACTGTGTGTTCGTGTGCGTGCTCGTGTGTGTCACTGTGTGTTTGTGTGCGTGCTCGTGTGTGTCACTGTGTGTTTGTGTGCGTGCTCGTGTGTGTCACTGTGTGTTTGTGTGCGTGCTCGTGTGTGTCACTGTGTGTTTGTGTGCGTGCTCGTGTGTGTCACTGTATGTTTGTGTGCGTGCTCCTGTGTGTGGTTGTGCGCACACTCACATGCGTGAATGTGTTATGATAGAATTACCATCCCATATTCTAGAGGCTGAACTTCTCTCCCCCTCTCCTCTCCATCTCCTCCCCCTCTTCTCCCCTCTCCTCTCCATCTCCTCCCCCTCTTCTCCCCTCTCCTCTCCATCTCCTCCCCCTCTTCTCCCTCTCCTCTCCATCTCCTCCCCTCTTCTCCCCTCTCCTCTCCATCTCCTCTCCCTCTTCTCCCCTCTCCATCTCCTCCCCCTCTTCTCCCTCTCCTCTCCATCTCCTCCCCTCTTCTCCCCTCTCCTCTCCATCTCCTCCCCCTCTTCTCCCTCTCCTCTCCATCTCCTCCCCTCTTCTCCCCTCTCCTCTCCTCTCCATCTCCTCCCCTCTTCTCCCCTCTCCTCTCCATCTCCTCTCCCTCTTCTCCCCTCTCCTCTCCATCTCCTCCCCCTCTTCTCCCCTCTCCTCTCCATCTCCTCCCCTCTTCTCCCCTCTCCTCTCCATCTCCACCCCCTCTTCTCCCCTCTCCTCTCCATCTCCTCCCCTCTTCTCCCCTCTCCTCTCCATCTCCTCTCCCTCTTCTCCCCTCTCCTCTCCATCTCCTCCCCCTCTTCTCCCCTCTCCTCTCCATCTCCTCTCCCTCTTCTCCCCTCTCCTCTCCATCTCCTCTCCCTCTTCTCCTGTCTTCCTTCTCTCTCAGGGCGTCTCTGTGGAGTTCCTGTGTAGTTCTCCCTCTGCTGGCTCTGACTTGGATGTCTGCTGTGTTGGCCATTACTGACCGCCGCTCCACACTGTTCCAGGTACACTTTGCTGTCTTCACACACACACACACACACACACACACACACACACACACACACACACACACACACACACACACACACACACACACACATGCACACCAATCTGCTTTATTGGGATGAAATCACTGTGTCAATATTGCCAAAGCAACAACGTTTACAATATAATGTAAAATGGTAGTAAATAATAATACAAAATGAAATACAAAAATAACAACAATAAAATGGTAACAGTCAATAGTAGAAAGGTAATACATATAAAAGGCTAAACATGGAAAATGAAACTATAACTAAATTATAACTAAATAACTGTCATCTTCATCATTACATCAGTACTACAACTACCATCATCATTACTACTACTACCACCACCACCACCATTAAACTGCTATCATTACCATCACCCTACTACCATCATCATTACTACTACTACCACCACCACCACCATTAAACTGCTATCATTACCATCACCCTACTACCATCATCATTACTACTACTACCACCACCACCACCATTAAACTGCTATCATTACCATCACCCTACTACATACCACTACTATTTGGAATAATAAACAATAAATACAAATAGAAATAACAATAATAGTAATAACAATAATACTAATAATAAGTAAGTTACTATTTACTATGCAGATGTTACTATTCAGTGTCCCTCAGGCTATGGCAGGTAAATACATATTTGGCTGCAAGAGGAGCCATTGCTCTTTCGCCCATGAGTATTTTTAGTTTTTGCTGTGGGTTTAATAAGTAAACATTTTGAATAAATGTAGTCATTTCTGTGAATAATGAATCTCTTGGTGAGGAATATTTATCACAGTAAAGGAGAAAGTGCATCTCTGTTTCTACCTCCCCTGTTGTGCAGTGACCACATACACGCTCCTCTTTGGGTAGTCATGTCATTTTATGTCTGCTGGTTTCTATTGCCAATCGGTGGTCACTCAGCCTGTACTTGGTAAGGATCTGTCTCTGCTTCGTATCTCTGACAGAGTAGAGATAATTAGCCAACTCATATTCTCTGTTTAGGGCCAGATAGCAATTTAGTCGGCTTTGGGATTTTGTTTCGTTTTTCCAATGTTGTAAATATGAGTCTTTTGATTGGTTCATGATTTTGTTTATTGGAATTCTTTCTTTTGAAGTGCTGGTGTCAGCTTGGTTGGTTAGGTCCAACAACAGCTCGTTTCTGGGCTCTGTTCTTTGGTTTGAAGTGGTTGAATTTGGACTAGAATTTAGATGTAGCCAAAAATGTTATGATCTTTTCTGTATTTTCATTACCACTGGAAAGCGGCCCAATTCTTCCCTACTTGCATTAGTTGGTGTATTTCTCTGGACTCCGTCAGAATTCTGCATGTTTGTCCCACATTTTAAAGTCCAGTTTATTGAGTGGCCCCCAAACCTCACTTCCGTAAAGAGCTATTGGTAGGATTACACTGTCAAATATTTTGGTCCAAATTCTAGTTGGGATGTTGATTTTGAATAATTTTATTTTCTTGCATACAATGCTCTGCAGGCTTTTTTTTATGCATTCACTGCATATTAAAGTTTCCCAATGCAGATATGGTCAGACCAAGGTATGAGTAATTTTTTGTGTGTTCAATTATGGTGTTGTTCAGGGTGAATTTATATTTGTGTTTCTGACATCTGTTTTTTGGGGGGGGAAATCATGATAAAAAAAAAAAATTATTTACTGCCAAGGCCCAATTTTGGCAATATTGCTCTAGAATGTTAAGGTTCTGTTGAAGACCTTCTTTGGTTGGTACCTTTGTGTCAAATAGTGTGAGTCCTGGGCATCAGGAAAGCAGCCAGAAGTTAATACCATGTTGAACAATTTAAGCACAGCATTTTGCAACTCGGGTGTGCTGTTTTTAGCATTTCATTTCTGATGTTATCTAGATCACAAGCCTTCTTCGATTTTATAGATTTGAGCTATTCATTTAGTTCTTGTTGGGTTATTGGGTAATCTAATGGATTTAGGTTGTTTTTAATGACAGATTCAAAGATGTTACATTTTTCTTGATTTCTAATTGCTTATGCTGTATGTCTTTTTGTAGGATGTTTTTTATAGATTATCAAAATAAGTTTCCCAAATTCCAAATCTCTCTCTCTCTCTCTCTCTCTCTCTCTCTCTCTCTCTCTCTCTCTCGCTCTCTCTCTTTATCTCTCTCTCTTTATTTCTCTCTCTCTTTATCTCTCTCTCTCTTTATCTCTCTCTCTCTTCTGTATCTCTCTCTCTCTCTCTCTCTCTCTCTCTCTCTCTCTCTCTCTCTCTCTCTCTCTCTCTCTCTCTCTCTCTCTCTCTCTCTCTCTCTCTCTCTCTCTCTCTCTCTCTCTCTCTCTCTCTCTCTCTCTCTCTCTCTCTCGCTCTCTTTATCTCTTTCTTTATCTCTCTCTCTCTTTCTCTCTCTCTCTGTTTCTCTTTGTCTCTCTCTGTCTCACTTTCTCTATCTTTCTGCTCTTTTTCAGGTCCTGTTTGCTGTCTTTGACTCTGTCCAGGGCTTCGTCATCATTACGGTGCACTGTGTCATGCGCCGCGAGGTTAGTGTGTGTGTGTAAACATGTGTGTGTGAGTGTGTCTGTCTGTCTGTGTGTATGTGTGTTTACTGTATGTTGACTTTCTGATGCGTACAGTACCAGCTAGCTAGCTAGACAGAGAATCAACTCAGACATGGGAAGGATTACTCTTGTGAATATGCCAACAGCTCCAGCATATATTAATATAATACAGCATTGTCCAGATGATGCAGGGCCCCTATAAAGAGATTAGTAAGACACTGAATGAAGTAAGATGATAAGTCCCCATTCTAATGCCCTCAATGCCCGTTCACCATAGACCCACACAGGGGCCCTAGTGAGACCAAATACCCATCTACCACACAGACACACACATGCATGCACACACATGCATGCACACATACACGCACGTGACCGAAAGCACACACACACGTACAAACAAAATCACAAACGACCCCCTAGTATGCCCAAATATCCAACTACCCACAACGCATTGGGGTTTGATCCATTCTGTGCTTACGCAGCATCTCCAAGCCTTTCCTCCAGCTACGATATACATAGTTAAATAGGTTATTGGATAAACTGATACAGTAGTTTAAAACATAATATTAAACGCCAGAAGCGCTAAGCCATATATGTTAAATCAATATCACAAAAGCGTAGGATTAGTCAACTAAATCCAGGAATTATTTTAGTAAATATGAAAATCTCTGCCTGGGACTGAACCTAATCCCTAATAGCTGCAGCACAACGGGTAAGGAGAGTATGCTGCCTCTGGATTGGAGAGATGTGGAGAGAAGGAGAGGAAAGTGAGATGAGAGACAGTCTAAAGAAGTTGCGGAGAGGAACAGATAGGCAGAGGGTTGGAATAGAAGAAGATGGGGCTTGAATGAACAGAGATCATGAATCTATAGAGAGGGTGTGTTTCAGAGCGACAATGTGTGTATGAGAACAAGGAAGGGAGGGAGGGAGGGAAAAGAGAGTGGTTAAGAGAGCATGTAGACATATGTGGAAAATGTTATTTACCCTATAGGGAGAGAACACAGATATATAGAACATGTGATTAGCAAAATGAGAGGTGGGGGGACAAAGATAGATATATAGAAACCATGATAAACAGAGAGAGAGGAGGGAGAGAGATGGATGGATGGATGGAGAAAATGAGGAAGAGAGGTAAGGAACATGGGTGTATGTATGAAAATAATTACTATAGCAGAGAGGAGGGGGAGTGGGACAAAAATAGGGAGGGAAAGGTGACAGAGAAAAGAGAGGGAGAGATAAAGGGAAAGAGATAATGAAGAACACAAAGGGGAGAGGGTGAACATGGCAGAGGGAGGGAGTACATTATAGACCCAAAAGAAACCCATTTGACTGTGAAATGAGAATGACCTAGCCATTAGCGTGCCAAAGTACCCAGCAGGGAATCAAAGTTAACTTAGAGAATATGGAGAGAGAGAGAAAGCTAGTTGAAGATAGATATAGATGGATAGAGAGAGAGAAAGCTAGTTGAAGGTAGAGAGAGAGCTAGCTGAAGATATAGATGGATAGAGAGAGAGAGAAAGATAGCTGAAGATATAGATGGATAGAGAGAGAGAAAGCTAGCTGAAGATATAGATGGATAGAGAGAGAGAGAAAACTAGCTGCAGATATAGATAGAGATAGATAGAGATAGATAATTATAGATAGATGGGGTGAGAGAGAGAGAGAGAGAGAGAGAGAGAGAGAGAGAGAGAGGGAGAAGTCATGCAGAGGAACATCTCCTGACTTGTTATAACTTTTTGGTTGTTAAGAGTGAGAGTGACACGATTAAATTAGCAAAAATGTTTAGGTAATCAAATTGTACAACTGAAGATCAATACAGGAGGAAAATATTGACAGTGAGTGAGTTAAAAGACCAATATTCATCGTGCTAGCTAGCCAAATTCAAATCTGTCAGTTAGCTTACCGTCTAGCTCCAACCGTTTACTGCTGGTAACCATAGCAACATGGCCACTGAGGCAGCGCTAGCAGCGCCAGCAGCAGAGACGGAGAGACTTTCCTCCCCACTTTTTTTTGAATATCCATCAGAAATCAAATCAGAGAAGGGAAGAATCAATTTGAAACACCGAATTCTGAGGGAAACCCCAGAAACTTTGTTTGCCGACTGCTCACAAAACAGGACTATTACAAACCTGTTATTTTACACAGACCACGCTACTGCCTGGCATACAGCTGTAACCACGCATTTTAGCTTTACCATGAAGAAAGGCATCTGCAAGGGACGGCAAATCCAACTTTTTGAGGACAGCGATAAGGACCAGGAAAACAGGTTTCTGACGGTAAACATGTATCAGAACGGCACTGTCATGGTCCAGGGAAGTGAGGCTGCACTCAGCTCTTTTGTGCAGAACTTCCCCACCCTAAGGAAGATAGCTGATAGCTGAAAGCAAAAAAGACAAGGACAGCACCCCAACCTCTCCGCTCACCTCAGGCACCCCAACAGCAGGACTATCCTCCCCCATGCCTGCCTACAACCACCAGAGCCAAGACCACACCACCTTCAGCCTGCTGAGAGACAGACTGGCCCTGTTAGAAGAATGGGTTACTGAGCTGAAGGAGCAGCCCCCCAGCTACACCACCACCAGCCCAGACACAGAGCTTCTACAGGACCAGATCAACCAGTGCAGGACCCAGCTGAAGAACTCTGTCCAGGAGCTGAGAGAGAGCCTTACCACAGCACTCGAGGAGGTAAAGGCCACCATGAGGAGAGAGCTGGTGCAGGTAAAGGAGGAGATGGCAAAGGAGTTGTCTGTCATCAAGAGGGTGCTGCAGCATAGAGAGCAGACTGTAGAGACTCCTAGAGAGAAGCTGCAGCCCCTCACCACCCCTAACACCCCTACTGACCCACCTCTACCCACAACCCCCCACCCCCATACCGACAAGCCTTTACCCACACCCCCAGTCAACAAGGAGGCTCACATAGAGACACCTATTACAGAGAGAAGCTCTCTGGCCCCCCCTGACACACCCCCACACACCCCTCTATGTGCACAGGCCCTGGGTACCCCAGCCACAGACCGTAAACGCACTAATCTGGTAAAACCCACTGAGGTGGCCATCCTCATTGACTCAAATGGGAAATTCATCCAAGAAGATAAACTCTTCCCCCACCACAAGGTGTCCAAAATATGGTGCCCAAAAACACAGGATGCACTCCACATCCTGTCCCAGCCTGACTTTGGCACACCAGGCCACATTATTATTCACACCGGCACCAACAACCTGCGAGAGGAGCAGGAGAGAGTAGGCGGCCTGGTCAACAGAGTAGCAGAGAGGGCCTCTGAGTGGTTCCCCAACTCCCACATAACCATCTCCACTCTGCTGCCCCGCAAAGACTTTCATCCCCGTACCATTCAGAAAGTCAACGCTGACATCACCAGGGGGTGTGGCCTACTCCCAAATGTGCACGTTGCTCACCACCCAACAATCACCCCAGAGCATCTGCACGACCACTCCCACCTGAGGAAGCAGACAGTAGGGATGTTTGCCAAGTCTCTAAAGGACGTGGCACTTGGTAGACAAACACCCTATGTTGCACTGGACAGAGGACCACCCAGAGACCCCTACCAGACCACTGCACCACCAAGGAGCCCCAGACCCCCTCACCGCCCCACCAGACCCAGCACACCCCACAGGCCCCACCCACCACCAGAGCACCACCACTTCCATCGACTTAACCAGACTGGAACGGGCCCAGCCTACCCTGTAGGATTGAGTGAGATTAAACAGCTCCTCCAATACATCTGCACTAAACTGCACTAAACACACAAGGGCACACACACACACACACACACACACACACACACACACACACACACACAGACACACACACCTATTGTACTAAAATGTCCAATTAATAGGAATATTTATATATAAATGTTAGTGGTTACCCTGTTTATCTCACTCTTAACAACCTATTAGTTAGCTATTAGATAGTAGTTACTGTATTTCTGACTGCTATTCTTCCATTTTGAAACATGACATCACTATCAGTTAGCATGTGGAACATCCAGGGCCTAAACTCATCAACCTTTGGACTGAAGAGTTTAGCACTGGAGTTCAACAAAAATCTTAAAGATGTTGACGTCATCATTTTGCAGGAGACATGGTGTAAGGCTGACATTGTCACTCACTGTCCCACAGGCTACAGAGAGGTAATTGTGCCATCACAGAAACACAGCTCTGTCAATAGAGGCAGAGACTCTGGAGGACTGATCATTTGGTACAAATCCCAACTACAAAATCTAATTGATCCCCTCAAAATTGGTAAATATCACATTTGGTTAAAACTAAAAAGAACTTGTACTGACAGAAAAGATGTGTTCCTTTGCGCAATATATATCCCCCTCAGAATCCCCATATTACTCAGAGGAGATGTTCCCCACCCTCGAGGAAGAGACGTGCCATTTCCAGGCCCAGGAAATGTGCTCATCTGTGGGGACACAAATGCGCACAGGAACACTACCTGATCTAACGACCACACGAGGGGACAGCTTTATTACAGGCCATACTGTTTCTAACTGCCTTAATCTCCCCCGTAGAAACAACAGTGACAGCACCGTCAACAAAAACGGAAGGGATCTGTTGCAGCTCTGTAGAAGCCTGGGTCTGTACTTTTTCAATGGTAGGTTACGGGGGGACTCTTTGGGGAGATTCACCTGTTGCTCACCTCTTGGCCACAGTACAGTAGACTATATGATTACAGACATTGACCCCTTCTCTCTCAGCTCATTCACTGTCAAGCCACTAACACCTCTGTCTGATCACAGCCAAATTACGTTGTTCCTCAAAAGAACAGACATGGAAACAACCACACATTCACAGCCCAGTAAGCTGTACAACATCAGACATTCATACAGATGGGCCCAAAACAGCACAGAAGAATACCAGAAAGCAACCAGTAACCAAAATATCCAAACACACTTAGATAACTTTCTGGATACCACATTCACTCACAGTAAAGAAGGCATCAATCTAGCAGTTAAACACATAAACTATATATTCAGGCAAACGGCAAAAGAAGCACAATTGAAATTGATAAAAAACAAAACAAAAAAGACGACAGATGACAAGTGGTTTGATGCAGATTGTAAAATGATAACGAAAAAACTTAGAACACTATCAAACCAAAAGCACAGAGACCCAAATAATGGTGAATTACGCCTTCATTACTGTGAAACTTTAAAACTCTATAAACGTACACTCAGAACCAAAAAAGCACAGTACAACAGCAAGCAGCTGACCCTAATTGAGGAGTCCATAAACACAAACAACTTCTGGCAAAATTGGAAAAAACTAAAAAAATCGAAACAAGAGGAATTAGCGATCCAAAATGGTGACATATGGACAACCCATTTTAAAACACTCTACAACACCGTTCAAATTGACAAAAGCATGAGAACAACGCCAAATTCATGAGAAGTTAAATAGATTAGAAAAAGCTATAAAGGACAGTCAAAATCCATTGGACTCCCCAATTACTGACCAGGAGCTCTATAAGAAACTTCAGGCCCTCAAATATAGAAAATCATGCGGACCTGATGGCATCCTAAATGAGATGCTCAAACTCACTAGTGCAAAATTTCAATCGGCTATATTAAAACTGTTTAATTTGATCCTGAGTGTAGGTTATTTCCCTGACATCTGGAATCAAGGACTCATAACCCCAATCTTTAAGAACGGAGACAAATTTGACCCTAACAATTACAGAGGCATTTGTGTGAACAGTAACCTGGGGAAGGTTTTCTGTAGTATTATAAATGTAAGAGTTTTAAACTTCCTTAATAAGCACAACGTCTTGAGTAAAAGCCAAATTGGATTTATACCAAAACATCGCACGACCGATCATATTTACACCCTACACACCCTGATAGATAAACATGTCCACCAAAATAATACCAAAATATATGCTTGCTTTATCGACTTCCAAAAAGCATTTGATTCTATTTGGCATACAGGACTGTTCTACAAAGTTATTGAAAGTGGTGTAGGGGGTAAAACATGACATAATTAAATCAATGTATACTGGCAATACGTGCGCCATTAAAATTGGCAAGAAAAGAACAGAATTCTTTACCCAGGGGCGGGGCCTTCGCCAGGGTTGCAATCTGAGCCCTGCACTCTTCAATATTTACATCAACGAATTGGCCACTATTCTAGAAGAATCCTCTGCCCCTGGTGTTAGTCTCCACAATTCAGAGGTTAAATGCCTACTCTTCGCAGATGACCTGTGTCTGCTGTCACCCACAGCACATGGCCTACAGCAGAGCCTGGACCTGCTAGAGCAGTACTGCCAGACCTGGGCCCTGGCAGTAAACCCCAAAAAGACTAAAATAATGATTTTTCAGAGAAGATCCAGGTCTCAGGGAATTAGACCAAAGTTCTCAATTGGTACAAAATATATAGAGTACTGCACACACTACAACTACTTAGGTTTAAAAATAAGCTCAACTGGACACCTTAATGAGGCAGTGAATGAACTGAGAGAGAAAGCACGGAGGGCATTCTACGCAATTAAAAAACAAATTCAAATTGAAATACTTATTAAAATGTGGCTAAAACTAATTGAATGTGTCATTGAACCAATTGCACTTTATGGCAGCGAGGTGTGGGGTCCACTTTCAAAACAAGATTTCACCAAATGGGACAAACACCCCATTGAAACCCTGCATGCTGAGCTCTGTAAGATTCTCCTACATGTCCAGAGGAAAACTACAAACAATGCATGCAGGGCAGAATTAGGCCAATATCCACTAATAATAAAAACTCAAAAAAGAGCAATTAAGTTTTGGAAACATCTAAAATACAGTGACCCCCTCTCATATCATTACCAAGCCCTGCAATGCCAAGAGCTGAGCAAAGAAAAGAGTCCCCTCATCCAGCTGGTCCTGGGGCTGAGTTCACAAACCTGTTCTACTAACACACTGAAGCCTCAGGACCAGAGCATCCAATCAATCAGAATAAAACAAATTACATCACAATTAAAACAAAACTACATTTCTCATTGGGAAACACAAGCACAAGCACAAAGCAAAATGCAGTGCTATCTGGCCCTAAATCGACAGTACACATGACAAACTATTTGACCATGGTTACTGATCAAAACCTTAGAAAAACCTTGACAAAGTACAGGCTCAGTGAGCACAGCCTTGCCATTGAGAAGGGTCGACACAGGAAAACCTGGCTCCCTGTAGAGGAAAGGCTGTGCAACCACTGCACCACAGCAGAACCTGAGACAGAACTGCATTTCCTGACAACATGTCAAAAATATAAAACAATTAGAGAGTGTCATTTCCCCAAATTTGAAACCCTTATTCAAGGTTTCAAAGACCTCTCTGATGAGGATAGGCTACCCATCCTGTTGGGGGAGGACGCAGAGAGCTGTGGGTTGGCAGCGCACTACATTGCTGCCTGCCATAAAATGAGGGACAGTGTCTGACAGACCAATCAACCTGCACATGTCTTCTACTATATGCTTATTGTTGTTGTTCAATGTGGTTATTGTTGTTACTGTTGTCCTGTTGACAATTTTGATTATTAATTATGTTCATATTATAAATATCAAATGTAAGCTTTGGCAATATGTACATTGTTACGTCATGCCAATAAAGCAAATTGAATTGAATTGAGAGAGAGAGAGAGAGAGAGAGAGAGAGAGAGAGAGAGAGAGAGAGAGAGAGAGAGAGAGAGAGAGAGAGAGAGAGATAGTTGCAGATAGATATAGATAGAGATCAAATGTCATCCTGTGTGCTACCTACAGTTGAAGTCGGAAGTTTACATACACCTTAACCAAATATATTTAAACTCAGTTTTACACAATTCCTGACATTTAATCCTAGTAAACATTCCCTGTCTTAGGTCAGTTAGGATCACCACTTTATTTTAAGAATGTGAAATGTCAGAATAATAGTAGAGAGAATAATTTATTTAAGCTTTTCTTTCTTTCATTACGTTCCCAGTGGGTCAGAAGTTTACATACACTCAATTAGTATTTGGTAGCATTGCCTTTAAATTGTTTAACTTGTGTCAAACGTATCGGGTAGCCTTCCACAAGCTTCCCACTGTCGCGTTCTGGCCATAGAGAGCCCTCTGGGATCTCTATGGTGTTTTAGGTCAGGACGTGACTAAGGGGGAATTTCTAGTTGTTTTGTTTATATGTTTGTTTTGTGTATGGTTCCCAATTAGAGGCAGCTGTTTTTCGTACCTCTAACTGGGGATCATACTTAGTGTGTTCCTTTCCCACCTGTGTTTGTGGGAAATTGTTTTGTGCTAGTGCCTGTGAGGGCTACGTATTGTCCGATCAGTTCTTTCTTTGTTGTTTTTGTATGTTTCACATTTAATAAATATGTGGAACTCCATACACGCTGCGCCTTGGTCTGATAATTGTAATGACGATCGTCGTGACACCCACAATAAGTTGGGTGAATTTTGGCCCATTCCTCCTGACAGAGCTGGTGTAACTGAGTCAGGTTTGTAGGCCTCCTTGCTCGCACTCGTTTTTTCAGTTCGGCCCCCACATATCTATAGGATTGAGGTCAGGGCTTTGTGATGGCCACTCCAATACCTTGACTTTGTTGTCCTTAAGCCATTTTGCCACAACTATGGAAGTTTCCTTGGGGTCATTGTCCATTTGGAAGACCCATTTGCGACCAAGCTTAACTTCCTGACTGATGTCTTGAGATGTTGCTTCAATATATCCACATAATTTTTCTTTCTCATGATGCCACCTATTCTGTGAAGTGCACCAGTCCCTCCAGCAGCAAAGCACCCCCACAACATGATGCTGCCACCCCCGTTCTTCACGGCTGAGATGGTGTTCTTCGGCTTGCAAGCATCTCCCTTTTTCCTCCAAACATAACAAAGGTCATTATGACCAAACAGTTCTATTTTTGTTTCATCAGACCAGAGGACATTTCTCCAAACAGTACGATCTTTGTCCCCTTGTGCAGTTGCAAAGCGTAGTCTGGCTTTTTTATGGCAGTTTTGGAGCCTTGGCTTCTTCCTTGCTGAGCGGCCTTTCAGGTTATGTCGATATAGGACTCATTTTACTGTGGATATAGATACTTTTGTACCTGTTTCCTCCAGCATCTTCACAAGGTCCTTTGCTGTTGTTCTGGGATTGATTTGCACTTTCCGCACCAAAGTACGTTCATCTCTAGGAGACAGAACGTGTCTCCTTCCTGAGCGGTATGACGGCTGCATGGTCACATGGTGTTTATACTTGCGTACTATTGTTTGTACAGATGAAGGTGGTCCCTTCAGGTGTTTGTAAATTGCTCCCAAGGATGAACCAGACTCGTTAAGGTCTACAATTATTTTTTCTGAGGTCTTGGCTAATTTCTTTTGATATTCCCATGATGTCAAGCAAAGAGGCACTGAGTTTGAAGGTAGGCCTTGAAATAAATCCACAGGTACACCTCCAATTGACTCAAATTATGTCAATTAGCCTATCAGAAGCTCCTAAAGCCATGACATAATTTTCTGGAATTTTCCAAGCTGTTTAAAGGCACAGTCAACTTAGTGTATGTAAACTTCTGACCCACTGGAATTGTGATACAGTGAATTATAAGTGAAATAATCTGTCTGTAAACAATTACTTGTGTCATGCACAAAGTAGATGTCCTAACAGACTTGCCAAAACTATAGTTTGTTAAATTACTTGTGTCATGCACAAAGTAGATGTCCTAACCGACTTGCCAAAACTATAGTTTGTTAGTTTGTTAACACCCCACAATAAATTTGTGGAGTGGTTAAAAAAAGGAGTTTGAATGACTCCAACCTAAGTGTATGTAAACTTCCGACTTTAACTGTATATCCCTCCACCAGAATCCCCATATTTTAATGAAGACATCTTCTCCATCTTGGAGGGGGAAATAAATCATTTCCATGCCCAGGGACATGTACTAGTCTGTGGCAACCTAAATGCCAGAACCGGACAGGAACCTGACACCCTCAGCACACAGGGGTACAAACACCTGCCTGGAGGTGACATCATTCCCTCCCCCATATGCCCCCCTAGGCACAACTATGACAACATATCCAACAAAAATAGGTCACGACTCCTGCAGCTCTGTCGCACGCTGGCTATGTACATAGTCAATGGTAGGCTTTGAGGGGGTTCCTGGGGTAGGTACACCTATAGCTCATCTATTGGCAGTAGTACTGAAGACTACAAAATCACTGACCTCAACCCAGAGTCTCTCAGAGTGTTCACAGTCAGCCCACTGACACTCCTATCAGACCACAGCAAAATCACAGTCTACTTGAACAGAGCAATACTCAATCATGAGGCATCAAAGCCAAATGAGTAATATTAACAAATTATATAAATGGAAGGAATGTAATGTGGAAACCTACCAAAAACCAATTAGGCAACAACAAATTCAATCTCTTCTAGACAACTTCCTCGACAAAACGTTCCACTGTAATAGTGAAGGTGTAAATTTGGCAGTAGAAAATGTTAACAGTATATTTGACCTCTCAGCTTCCCTATCTAATCTAAAAATGTCAAACAGAAAACTGAAGAAAATGAACAACAATGACAAATGGTTTGATGAAGAATGCAAAAAACTAAGAAAGAAATTGAGAAACCTGTCCAACCAAAAACATAGAGACCCAGAAAACCTGAGACTACGCCTTCACTATGGTGAATCACTAAAACAATACAGAAATACACAATGGAAAAAGACAGCACGTCAATGTAATTGAAGAATCCATAGACTCTAACCATAGACTCTAACCACTTCTGAGAAAATTGTAAAACACTAAACAAATAACAACACAAAGAAATATCTATCCAAAATGAAGTTGTATGGGTAAACCGCTTCTCCAATCTTTTTGGCCCAATAACAAAGAACAAACAGCAAAAACATATATATGATCAAATACAAATCTTGGAATCAACTATTAAAGACTACCAGCACCCACTGGATTCTCCAATTACATTGAATGAACTACAGGACAAAATACAAACCCTCCAACCCAAAAAGTCCTGTGGTTTAGTCAATGGTTTAGTCAATGAAATTATAAAATATACAGACAACAAATTCCTATTGGCTATACTTAAACTCTTTAACATCATCCTTGACTCTGGCATCTTCCCCAATATTTGGAACCAAGGACTGATCACCCCAATCCACAAAAGTGGAGACAAATTTGACCCCAATAACTACCGTGGGATATGCGTCAACAGCAACTTTGGGAAAATCCTCTGCATTATCATTAACAGCAGACTCTTACATTTCCTCAGTGAAAACAATGTACTGAGCAAATGTCAAATGTCAAATTTTACCAAATTATCATACAACAGACCACGTATTGACAAACAAGCAAACCAAAACAAAGGCAAAGTCTTCTCATGCTTTGTTGATTTAAAAAAAAAAAGCTTTCGACTCAATTTGGCATGAGGATCTGCTATACAAATTGATGAAAGTGGTGTTGGGGGAAAACATACGACATAAAAAAAATCATGTACACAAACAACAAGTGTGCGTTTAAAATAGGCAAAAAAAACACACATTTCTTTCCACAGGGCCGTGGGGTGAGACAGAGATGCAGCTTAACCCCACCCTCTTCAACATATATATCAACGAATTGGCGAGGGAACTAGAAATTCTGCAACACCCGGCCTCACCCTACTAGAATTTGAAGTCAAATGTCTACTGTTTTCTGATGATCTCGTGCTTCTGTCACCAATCAAGGAGGGCCTACAGCAACACCTAGATCTTCTGCACAGATTCTGCCAGACCTGGGCCCTGACAGTAAATCTCAGTAAGACCAAAATAATGATGTTCCAAAAAACGTCCAGTCGCCAGGACCACAAATACAAATTCCATCTAGACACCGTTGCCCTAGAGCACACAAAAAGACGATACATACCTTGGCCTAAACATCAGCGCCACAGGTAAGTTCCACAAAGCTGTAAACGATCTGAGAGACAAGGCAAGAAGGACATTCTATGCCATCAAAAGGAACATAAGATTCGACATACCAATTAGGATCTGGCTAAAAATACTTGAGTAAGTTATATAACCCATTGCTTTTAAAGGTCTGGGGTCTGGGGTCCGCTCACCAACCAAGAATTCACAAAATGGGACAAACACCAAATTGAGACTCTACATGCAGAATTCTGCAAACATAAAACACCAAATAATGCATGCAGAGCAGAATTAGGCTGATACTTAAGTAGGCCAATACTTAAGACTGACCCAAACTTAAGGAAAGCTTTGACTATGTACAGACTCAGTGAGCATAGCCTTGCTATTGAGAAAGGTCGCCATAGGCAGACCTGGCCCTCAAGAGAAGACAGGCTATGTGCACACTGCCCACAAAATGAGGTGGAAACTGAGCTGCACTTCCTAACCTCCTGCCAAATGTATGACCATATTAGACACACATATTTCCCTCAGATTACACAGACCCACAAAAAAACTCCCATATCTACTGTGTGAAATCACAGCAGCAATATCACAGCAGCAATATTTGTGACCTGTTGCCACAAGAAAAGGGCAACCAGTGAAGAACAAAAACCATTGTTTTCCCTTTTGTACTTTAACCATTTGCACATCATTACAACACTGTATATTATAGTCATTTATAGTCATGACATTTGTAGTATCTTTGTTCTTTTGGAACTTCTGTGAGTGTAATGTTTACTGTTCATTTTTATTGTTTATTTCACTTTTGTATAATTTCTAATTCATTTTCTTTGGCAATGTTAACATATGCTTCCCATGCCAATAAAGCCCCTTGAATTGATAGAGAGAGAGAGAGAGAGAGAGAGAGAGAGAGAGAGAGAGAGAGAGATGGATGGAGAGCCGATAATGCAGTAAATGCCCTATTCATCTGACTCTGCTCTGATCCAATATGCAGTCACACACACACACACACACACACACACAGAACACACACACACACACAGAACACAAGCTGAACACCCACTGTGAGTGAAGATGGTTTTTCTTTGGCTCTGCAGCTCACTTCAGTGTTCTGTTCTCAGATTCCACTCATAGGGTGGCAATTTGTTGTCCTACTCAGCCGCTGCTCAGATTGAAGTCAGGTCATACTGTCTGTGTCCTCAGGTGAAGACATGGTTCTCTGATATCATGGAGGAATGGAGGGACACAGATTACAGATTAGCAGGGTTTATTAAATCAGGGACTACAACCACACTTGAAATCAAACTCAAATCAAGCTGAATTAAAGTCAATTTAAAATAGCAACACACTTTGCAGTAAAATAATCAAATGGAGATAAAAACCAACTAAATGCAACAAAATAGATGAATAATAGAACCTGAAACAAATTGGATGTCTAAATTCGGCCTTTGGTCATAGACACGATTTGTCGTCACAGTGTGTCAGTGTAGTCATTGTGTGTGATATGTGCATGTGTAGATGTGCATTCACGTGTCCTATCCATGTTGAGCTGGTTACACACTGCTAATTTTTTGTCTATGGAGAAAAAAAACTGGTTTTGCTTTGTCATTGTGGGGTATTGTGTATTTAATCCATTTTAGAATAAGGCTGTAGCGTAACAACATGTGTAAAAAGTCAAGAAGTCTGAATACTTTCCAAATGCACTGTATATACAAAAGTATGTGGACACCCTTTCAAATGAGTGGATTCAGCTATTTCAGCCACACCCGTTGCTGACAGGTGTATAAAATCGAGCTCACAGCTCGGCTACCTGCTGCCCCAGGTAGCCGAGCTGTGAGCTCGATTTTATACACCTGTAATCGAAAGGTTGCTGGATCGAATCCCTGAGTTGACAAGGTAAAAATCTGTCGCTCTACCCCCTGAACAAGGCAGTTAACCCACTTTTCCCAGGCCGTCATTGAAAATAATAATTTGTACTTAACTGACTTGCCTAGTTAAATAAAGGTAATAAATAAATAAATGCATTATCCATAGACAAAAATTGGCAATAGACTTTCAATGATGCACCGTTATAGGAAGCCACCTTTCCAACAAGTCAGTTCATCAAATTTCTGCCCTGATAGAGCTGCCCCGGTCAACTTTTAGTGCTAATATTGTGAAGTCGAAATGTCTAGGAGCAACAATGACTCAGCCACGAAGTGGTAGGCCACATAAGCTCACAGAACGGGACCACCGAGTGTTGAAGTGCGTAGCGTGTAAAAATCATCTGTCCTCGGTTGCAAAACTCACTACCGAGTTCCAAACTGCCACTGGAAGCAACATCAGCACAAGAACTGTTCGTCGGGAGCTTCATGAAATGGGTTTGTCTAGATCGGTGTGGAAGAACTTCACTGGCATGCATTGAATGGATGAATTGAAAAGCAGACAGCGAGCCAGGCCTAATCTCCCAACATCAGTGCCCGACATCACTAATGCTCTTGTGGCTGAATGGAACCAAGTCTCTGCAGCAATGTTCCAACATCTAGTGGAAAGCCTTCCCAGAAGAGTGGAGGCTTTTATAGCAGCAAAGGGGGGGCCAGCTCCATATTAATGCCCATGATTTTGGAATGAGATGTTCGACGATTGGTCATGTAGTGTACATATAAACAGTACCAGCACTCAAAATGAGTCCTGCACCTTATTTTTTACATTATTATCATTGTCCCCAATGCACATTATGCCCAAAATTCAACAGTGAAGTTGTTGCATATATTTGTATTTATTATGAATCCCCAGTACTCTTCCTGGTGTCCAGCAAAATTAAGGCAGTTATACAATTTTAAAAACATTACAATTAATTCAAAAAGGATTTCACAACACATTAAGTGCCCTCATACCACTACTCTATTACCACATATCTACAAAACAAAATCCATGTGTATGTGTGTGTATAGGGCGTATGTTATGTATGTATGCATGTGTCTGTGCCTGTTTTGGTGTGTCTTCACAGTCGCCGTTGTTCCATCAGGTGTATTTTATCGCTCGGGGCAGGCCTGAATGTGAAAGCCTTGTTATTAGCTCTCTCTCTCAAGTGACTTGTAATGCCAAAGGTAATGTGTGTGTAAATGTCATAGTGTTTACTCACCACCCAGCTTTAGCTTACCTAATGAAAATATCAGAGAATAGCAAACAATATGATATGTCTCTTGGCGCTGTGTCTCTGGCGTCAGTTACCACCATATCTATCTTTGTTTTAATAGTATTATCCTCCTAACGGAACCCTCAGTAGACTGGCTGCCTATCTAGATTCAACAACTGTGTACTTTTGGTACCTCATACTTGAGTAAAATAAAGATACCTTAATAGAAAATGCCTCAAGTAAAAGTGAAAGTCACCCGGTAAAATACTGCTTGAGTAAAAGTCTAAGAGAACTTGGTTTTTAATATACTTAAGCATCGAAAGTATTTGTCAATGAAAAAATATACTTAAGTATCAAGGTAAATTAAAAGTATAAATCATTTCAGACATAATTTACAAACAAAGCATTTGTTTTTAGTGAGTCCACCAGATCAGAGGCAGTAGGGATGACCAGGGATGTTCTCTTGAGTGAGTGAATTGGACCATTTTCCTGTCCTGTTAAGCATTCAAAATGTGACGAGTACGTTTGAGTCTCAGGGAAAATGTATGTAAAAAGTACATTATTTTCTTTAGGAATGTAGTGAAGTAAAAGTAGTCAAAAATATAAATACTACAGTAAAGTACACATACCCCAAAAAACGACTTAACTAATACTTTAAAGTATTTTTATTTAAGTACTTTACTTTACTGCTCTTTGTTCTTCAGTTCTCACTCTCTCAGTCTCTGTCTTTATTTCTCTTCTCTCGCTTTATTTTTCTTTGGATGTTTTCAAATGGTGTTTTTTAAAATGAATACAGTAGTATTAAAAGCTAACAAACACATTTAAGAAACTGAGATTTTTAACTATTATTAAAAGCCAATAATGATGCAATACATGTTGATCGAAGTGTAATAAATTATTTTGCATTTGAGGGATAATCAACAAGGGGCTATGCGTTCTTTGGAAAATAATCCAACTCCGTGGAAAGTCAGTTCCAATCTGCTATCGCATAGAGCCCAGAGTTGATTATCTCTTTTATATCATGGTCAGATTTAACACATTTACCGCTAGAAATGTGTTCATTTGCTGGTAGAAATGTGTTCAGCATCCACTGAAGTAGCTAGCAGGTTTACTAGATAGTGACAGTAGTTGACTTGGTAACCAAACAAACAGACTTGCTAGTTTAGCTAACCAAACCATCAGTCCTCAGGCATGATACAAGTCAGTATTCGATGTCCATCCGTGTCTGAGGACATCAGAAGATGACATGGAAAAAGGCCACTAGGGACAACAGGGAGCGCTGTTACCTTCAAGTAGGCTTGATTTTTCTAGGGCATTGTGGATAGGGATGGCGGACGGGCGTAAGCCTCTGGTTCCAAAGATAGAATTTTCGAAAGTTGCTTTTGATATTTGGGTTTTAAGCCTGTCCCAAACCTTAACACTTACCTTAATCATTCGGAGTTAATACCTAACCTTAATAACTTGGAGATAAAACTTAACCTTGGAATGATACAGAGAAGTAACCATACACTTCAAAGTGTTATGTTTGAGAAACATGGATGAATGTCTAATTCTGACATGAGACTGTGAGAGCTTGTTGCAGTCCTAGCTTGCTATTATGAAAATCTAATTCAGCAATGTCAATAATTAGTTCAATTTGACTTTTTCTTTCAAAAGCAACTCAAACATAGAACATGTAAGAATTAAGTATAGCCATTGAATTCTACCGGGTTGAAATATCGTGCACTATAGGGAAATAAAGCATTCACTAGAATGCCCTTCAAGTCAATCAGAAATGAGTGTTCAACAATGCCATTGTCACGTTTCACTTCTGAGGGGACAGACCAAGACGCAGCGATGTAGCCAGAATACATGATTTAATAAATCCACGGGAACAAGACGGAACAAAACAAAGAACGGAGAACGTAACGATGAACATAACTGAACAAACAAACACAGCTATGAACATACAATAACCCACCAACCCAGAGTGAAACCTACTAGCCTAATATGGTTCCCAATTAGAGACAACGACACACAGCTGCCTCTGGTGGGAACCATTACCCAACATATAAATACGACACCTAGAAAGAACAAACCCTGCACAAAGACAAAACCAAAGCGCTCCAGCCTGAAACTCGGGACTGGGCGTTACAGTACCCAAAGCGCGGACTCGGACGCCACCGAAAAGTCTGTGGGGTCTTGAGTGGTCGCTTTGTCCCAGGTGGAGGCTCCGGTGCTGGCCGTGCTGGTCTGACATCCAGAACCGGAGGCCCTGGGCCTTCTCCTGGAACTCTGGTGCGTGGAGTTGGAACTGGCCGTGCTGGACTCGTGATGCTCACTGGAGCGCTGGTGCGTGGAGCAGGAACTGGCAGTACTGGACTCGTGATGCTCACTGGGACTCTGGTGCGTGGAGCAGGAACTGGCAGTACTGGACTCGTGATGCTCACTGGGACTCTGGTGCGTGGAGCAGGAACTGGTCGTACTGGACTCGTGATGCTCACTGGGACTCTGGCGCGTGGAGCAGGAACTGGTCGTGCTGGACTCGTGATGCTCACTGGAACTCTGGTGCGTGGAGCAGGAACTGGCAGTACTGGACTTGTGATGCTCACTGGAACTCTGGTGCGTGGAGCAGGAACTGGCAGTACTGGACATGATGCTCACTGGAACTCTGGTGCGTGGAGCAGGGAACTGGCAGTGCCGGACTAGTGATGCTCACTGGTACTCTGGTGCGTGGAGCAGGAACTGGCAGTACTGGACTTGTGATGCTCACTGGAACTCTGGTGCGTGGGCAGGAACTGGTCGTACTGGACTTGTGATGCTCACTGGGACGCTGGTGCGTGGAGCAGGAACTGGCAGTACTGGACTCGTGATGCTCACTGGGACTCTGGTGCGTGGAGCAGGAACTGGTCGTACTGGACTCTCTGAGCCTTGCACGGGAGCTTGGTGCGCGGGCCGGGACAGGACGCGTGCTGGACTCTCTGAGCATACGGGAGCTTGGTCTTGCGCCGAGGACAGGGCGTGCTGGACTCTCTGAGCCGTCGGGAGCTGGAGTGCGCGGGGCCGGGCAGGACGTGCTGGACTCTCGAGCGCCGGGAGCTGGGCGCTGGGTCGCGGGGCCGAGCAGGGCGTGCTGGACTCTCGGAGCGCGCGAGGAGCTGGAGTGCGTGGAACAGGGACTGGACGTGTGAACACCACTACACGGACTGGGATCTTGGAACACGGAACAGGGATCTTGGAACGCTGAACAGGGATCTTGGAGCGCGGAACAGGGATCTTGGAACGCGGAACAGGGATCTTGGAGCGGAACAGGGATCTTGGAGCGTGGAACAGGGATCTTGGAGCGTGGAACAGGGATCTTGGAACGTGGAACAGGGATCTTGGAGCGATGGAACAGGGATCTTGGGCGTGGAACAGGGATCTCGGAGCGTGGAACAAGGGATCTCGGGCGTGGAACAGGGATCTCGGAGCGTGGAACAGGGAGTCTCGGGCGTGGAACAGGGTCTCGGGCGTGGGCAGGGGACTGGGCGTGTAGAAACCTCCGCCCGGACCGGGACCTGATATGGAGAGCCGACACCATACCTCCAGCTAGCTCACTAACCCTGGTCTCATGGGTGAGTGGAGCTGGAATCTCTCGAGACTGGGCTGTGGATACGTGCCGGAGATTCTGCCGTGAGACCACTGAGATAGCTTGGTCCCAAAGGCGCACTGGAGGCCTGGCTACTTGAAACTGGCACCACTCTCCCAGGTAGCACACAGACCTCGGCCCGACCCATGAGTGGCGCTGGGATCTCTCGCACTGGGCTGCGGACACGTACCGGAGACACCGCACACGGAACTGGAGCAGGATATCCGGGTCCCAGGAGACGTACCGGGGACTTAGTGCGCAGCGATGGCACCACTCTTTCTGGCTGCACCCTTATTTTCCCCGACTGATGAGTGGGCAGGAATCACTCGCACCGGCCTCTGAATCCCTATAGGAAACCGTGCGCAACACTGCATAGCACGGCCTCCCTTCGCTGCGACGCTCTCCCCTACGCTCTCTCCATAAAGCACGAGGAGTTGGCTCAGGAGTCCCTCCTGAACCGGCCAACCCCCTCGTGTGCCCCCCCCCAAAAGTTTCTTGGGGCTGCCTTACGGGCTTCCGTGCCAGGCGAGTTCAATGAACTTTTTCTCTCTCCAGGGGTCCATCACGCCATATATAAGTCCTCATAGCTCCCACGCTCAGTCCTCGCACACCTGCGCTGCTCCTTTTTCGCCGCCTTTTCCTCCCTGGGGTAGCGATAATCCTCTGTCTTCCCCAAGGTCCCTTCCCAGCTAATATCTCCTCCCAAGTCCAGAACTCCCGGGTCTCTCGCTGCTTGGTCTTTGTTTGGTGGGTTATTCTGTCACGTTTCACTTCTGAGGGGACAGACCAAGAGGCAAGCGATGTAGCCAGAATACATGATTTAATAAATCCACGGGAACAAGACGGAACAAAACAAAGAACGGAGAACGTAACGATGAACATAACTGAACAAACAAACACAGCTATGAACATACAATAACCCACCAACCCAGAGTGAAACCTACTAGCCTAAATATGGTTCCCAATTAGAGACAACGACACACAGCTGCCTCTAATTGGGAACCATTACCCAACATAGAAATACGACACCTAGAAAGAACAAACCCTACACAAAGACAAAACCAAAACGCTCCAGCCTGAAACTCGGGACTGGGCGTTACAGCCATGGTATAACGTATGTAAATCCATAATAAAACCCAATATAGATGATCAAACATTAGCATTAGCAAGTTAATATATTTGTTTGTAGCTACACTCTTAGAAAGAAAGGTTTCTTAAAGAACCATAAGGGTTCTATCGTTTGCTTCATATACAGTATGGAACCCCTAAATGTTCTATATAGGACCCTTTTGTAGGGTTCTTTGATCAGAACCCTAGAGGTTATTCTTCACTGAATCAAAAGGGTTTCATATAGAACCCTGCATTATGCCATTTATGAATTATGGCTACCACTATTAAAAAGTAATATTTTTTTGCTAAGAATATAATTTAATAAACAATTAAATAATGGACAAAACAACCCCAGCATAGTTTTTAGAATGCGTTGTCATTACTGTATATGCTAACATAGTTTTTAGAATGTGTTGTCATTACTGTATATGCTAACATCGTTTTTAGAATGTATTGTCATTACTGTATATGCTAACATAGTTTTTAGAATGTATTGTCATTACTGTATATGCTAACATAGTTTTTAGAATGTATTGTCATTACTGTATATGCTAACATAGTTTTTAGAATGTATTGTCATTACTGTATATGCTAACATAGTTTTTAGAATGTATTGTCATTACTGTATATGCTAACATAGTTTGGAAATATGCACCGGTGAACAGGCAGGCATCTCTTTGTTTGAATGATGGCCCATGTCAACTCTGGCTGACTTCTTTACAATACAGTACAACTTTGTACTGTATTGTAAATAACAATGAACAACGAAAATGTTGCTTCTGCTCCATTCTCAACACCCCCAAACAGCAGACTTCACACACTCAGTTAAGACGAGCACAGGTTCAATCTGCAGTGCAGCACTAAGGGATGGAGAGTTAAGGGCCTTGCTCAAGGGCCCAACAGTGGGGGAACGTTTTGAGGATGTGATCCCAGCAGCCCTCCAGTTGTCAGATCAATTACACCCATTTTCCCAGCGCACAGCCCAGGATTCAAACCAGCAACCGTTCGGCCACAGGTCAAATTCCTGCCACAGGTCCAACTCCTTAACCACTGGGCTACCTACCACCAGTACAGTTTGAGTTGTTGACTCACTGGTTCCTGAGAAAATTAAAAAAAGGACCAAAAACACAAGTTCATCTTTAGAAATAAGCATGAATTAATCTGCCAAAATGAAGACCAAATGCTATGCAGACATATAATTATTATGATGTTGAAGAACAACTTACATGCAGTAAGTCAGCAGCAATCGAAAGAGAGATCCTCTGCCACTTATAGTTCTGGGTTACTGCCAGAAGGAGAAAAACACAGAGACAGTATGTTAAAAGTCATGTAATGATTAAGTAGGCTATTGAATTATACAGAATTTATTATAAATTATTTATGCATACCTCCTCTCAGTCAGCAACAGTCTTCTAATACCTTCATGAAGCATAGTACCCTCACCTGACCACACTGAAATACTGAAATAAAAGGAACAATTAGCTAAATCCCATAATAAAAAAGTATGTTTATTTGAAAGAGTTGGCTGGCAAGCTTGTAAAGTGGAGAGTTAAGTATCCTGGAGGTTTCTGTTTAACGTTAGTTAAATAAAGTTTCAAATTTATTTATATAGCTTGTAGTTTATCAAATGACTTTGGCTTCATATATTTGAATTAAATTACCTTAATACGTTGAACGATAACGTGCTTTTTGGTAGGCTACTTGCAAGTTGGCTCAACCACCGTCCTCTTGCATTATCATGCTGGAATGAGGGTTGGTTTTTGAATCAGAAGGGCAGTTACATTCTGAATTGACCAAAAGGTTCTATATAGAGCCCATTTTTTATCTAAGAGGTGCGTTCGTAAATTCACTTTGGCTATCTACTCCGATTTCAGAGCACTCTTGTCTGAGTGTGCCAGAGTGCAGAATAACTGATTAATTTATAAATGTATAAAATAATTTTATTTTAGTAAATTGTTGCCAGCAGCACAGTTTCAGTCACCAACGCTATAAACAACATGAAAACAGCCTAACTACCTCTGCTAGGGCGAGTAAAATGGTCAGAATGAGGTGTTCTCTCATTAGCGTCTGGAAGTACCTAGCAAGCTAGCCAACTTTAGCCAGTTAGCTTTGGTGCTTGACTGACATTGTGAGGTCAGAACGCTTGGATGAATGCTACTCCTCGGCTAGAGCGTCCAGTGTGCTCTCTGAATGCCCCTGAGAGCGAAACACTCTGAATTTACTAATGGACAATCTGGCAACACTCTGAATTTGCTGTGCGAATTTACTGACTGTAGGTTAAAACCCAATAAACATGTGTACAGTACTGTATGCATGAACACAGTGTCTATGATAGTCTTAATGTTGTGAAACTTAACCAATAAAGACCTTAAATTCGCTTTTTTCCTCCCCTTCTCCCTCCTCCTCGCCTTCCTTCGCTACTCATCCCTCTCTTCAAGGTCCAGGATGCAGTGCGCTGTCGGATGGGGGGATGTAAAGATGACAGCGAGAACTCACCGGACTCATGCAAGAACGGACAGGTGCAGATCATGGTGAATAACATTCCATTTCATCCCATATTAGACCCATAACCACTATTAGTCTGGTCCATGATCTGTTTGTGCTGTCTTGCCAACTTCTGGGACCAGGCTACATAACCATGTTGGTCCTAAAACTGCCTTGTTCCTTTTCTCCAAATACTGCCCTTCAATATTAATAATCCCAAACACAATCCCAAATCGACCACTAGACCCTACACCCGAATGCACTTGTGGGGTTTTGAGAGGATTTGAGAGTTATCGATTTCGGATTAGGACTAACATTCTAGGGCCTCCCGAGTAGCGCAGCGGTCTAAGGCACTGATTACTCTAGCATTGCAGTGCTAGAATAATCACTACTGACCCAGGTATGATCCCAGGCTCTGTCGCAGCCGGCTGCGACCGGGAGACCCATGAGGCGGCGCACAATTGTGCGGGTTAGGGGAGGGTTTGGTCGGCTGGGATGTCCTTGTCCCATCACACTCTAGCGGCCCCTTGTGGCGGCCCCGGGTTCATGCATGCTGACTCAGTCCACAGTTGTACGGTGTTTCCTCTGTCAAGCATTGTGGCTTGGCTGGGTTGTGTTTCGGAGGACACACGGCTCTCGACCTTTGACTCTCCCGAGTACGTACGGGAGTTGTAGCGATGGGCCAAGACTAACTACCAATTAGGGAGAAAAAGGGGTAAAAAAAAGGACTAACATCCTAATCAATATTGATGGTCTATTTCCAGTCCCTCCTAAAGACATTTTCTCAGCGCACAATTTTCTTATTTTCATATTTTTTTCACATTTTTATTGACTCTGCGGTGACTGCGACAGGCTTGTTTTGCCTATAAGAAAGGTCCTGATCATTATGTGCAGGGTGTAAAGTTACACGGAAGGTTACTTTGTCCAAAATCGTGTTAGTAGTCTTGTAAATCATAAAGACATGAAGTGCGTCCCAATGTCGACCAGGACACAACGTTCTGTCATTTGCATTCGTTACGAAGGTTCCAATGCTGACCACTCCTTCCCCTTTAGTTTTATTTAAAACACAGTCATTTACTGTAATATTTTGGTCTCTTGAATGGACTGCTAGGAATGTTAGGAGGCTGATGATTTACCACTAATCCCCAAAACACATTTTTTATTGGAAAGCCCTTGTTCTTCAAAGCTGTCAGGTTCAGAGTTTTTCCTTGCCTCAAATCACTGACCTGGAAAGACTTATGGCCCAGGGTTGTTCCTGGTGATGTCACATGTTCAGGTAAAATGAATGGTCTTATTTATGAGGAAACCTACTTCTGCCAAAGTTAACAGCGCTTTGCTAAAAGCAGTCATATCAAATCAATTGGTGAATCCAGAGTGTTTCCAACAGTAATTTTCCAAATGGTATAATCCTGAATTAATCCCTCATAGTAAAAGGCTCAAGGCGACTCAATGAAAAGGGCAATGCTTCATAAGCCTGTTATAGACATGACATTACATAACAGCCATAACAGTATTAAGAAGGCCTTATGATTTAAGATTTCAAGTAGTGTTACCATAAACTAACTTGAGAGGATAGGAGGACAAATTGAGAGGATGGGAGAACATATTGAAAAGATAGAAGAACATATTGAGAGGAAAGGAGAACATATTGCGAGGATAGAAGGGGAAATTGAGAGTATAGGAGGACATATTGAGAATATAGGAGGACATCTTGAGAGGATAGGAGGACATATTGAGAGTATAGGAGGACATCCTGAGAGGATAGAACATATTGAGAGTATAAGAGAACATATTGCGAGGATAGGAGGACATATTTAAGAGGATATGAGGACATGAGGACAATTTGAGAGGATAGGATGACAACTTGAGATGATAGGAGGACGGGGTTTGGAGGACATCTTGAGAGGATAGTAGGACATATTGAGAGTATAGGAGGACATATTGAGATGTTAGGAGGACATATTGAGAGGATAAGAGAACATATTGAGAGGATAGGAGAACATATTGAGAGTATAGGAAGACATCTTGAGAGGATAGGAGGACATATTGAGAGGATAGGAGAACATATTGAGAGTATAGGAGGACATATTGAGAGTATATGAGGACATATTGAGAGGTTTGGAGGACATCTTGAGAGGATAGGAGGACATATTGAGAGGCTTGGAGGACATATTGAGAGGATAGAAGGGCATCTTGAGAGGATAGGGGGACATATTGAGAGGATAGGGAGGACATATTGCGAGGATAGGAGGACATATTGAGAAGATGGGAGGATATCTTGAGAGGATAGGAGGACACATTGAGATGATAGGAGGACATATTGAGATGATAGGAAGACATCTTGAGAGGATTGTCACGGGACATGACGCTGGAGAGACGAAGCAGGTACGGGGAGTAAACATTTAATAAATAACTGACAAGACAGAAACAGCGTCAGCAAAAGAATACAGACAAAAACGAATAATGCAGCAGCGGGGAACAGAGCTGGGGAACAGACAAATATAGGGGAGGAAATTAACAGGTGATAAGTGAGTCCAGGTGAGTCCAATAACGCTGATGCGAGTGACGAGGGAGGGCCGGTGTGAGCGATGATGGCAGGAGCGTATGATGCAGGGTAATCTGGCGCCCTCAAGCGCCAGGGGAAGGGAAGAGCGGGAGCAGACGTGACAGTACCCCTCCCTCTTGGGACGCCACCCTGGGCGAACCGGCCGAGACGTAGGCGCCGGGCATGCTGGTTTGGACGTGAAAGCCCGACGAACCAGCAGGAGCGTGGGAGCCTGGCGAGCCGGCTGAGGAAAGACGTCTGTCGATCCCGCTGCAGAGAGGGAGCCTGATGAGCCGGTGGAGAGTGACGTGGGATGGGAAGCCGCCGAGCCAACCGAGGCAAGGAAACCTCTCGAGCCAGCCAGGGCGTGGAAGCCCGACGGGCTGGCTTCCTATCATCTCAAACAGACAAATATAGGGGAGGAAATTAACAGGTGATAAGTGAGTCCAGGTGAGTCCAATAACGCTGATGCGAGTGACGAGGGAGGGCCGGTGTGAGCGATGATGGCAGGAGCGTGTGATGCAGGGTAATCTGGCGCCCTCAAGCGCCAGGGGAAGGGAAGAGCGGGAGCAGACGTGACAAGGATAGGAGGATCTCTTGAGAGGATAGGAGGACATATTGGGAGGAGTAGAGGACATCTTGAGAGGATAGGAGGACACATTGAGAGGATAGGAGGACAACTTGAGAGGATAGGAGGACATCTTGAGATGATAGGAGGACACATTGAGATGATAGGAGGACATATTGAGATTTTAGGAGGAAATATTGAGATGATAGGAGGACATATTGAGATGATAGGAGGACATCTTGAGAGGATAGGAGTACATATTGAGATGATAGGAGGACATCTTGAGAGGATAGGAGGACACATTGGGAGGAGTGGAGGACATCTTGAGAGGATAGGAGGACACATTGAGAGGATAGGAGGACAACTTGAGAGGATAGGAGGACATCTTGAGATGATAGGAAGTACATACTGAGAGGATAGGAGGACATATTGAGATTTTAGGAGGAAATATTGAGATGATAGGAGGACATATTGAGATGATAGGAGGACATCTTGAGATGATAGGAGTACATATTGAGATGATAGGAGGACATCTTGAGAGGATAGGAGGACACATTGAGAGGATAGGAGGACAACTTGAGAGGATAGGAGGACATATTGAGAGGATAGGAGGACATATTGAGAGGATAGGAGGACATCTTGAGAGGATAGGAGGACATATTGAGATGATAGGAGGACACATTGAGATGATAGGAGGACATATTGAGATTTTAGGAGGAAATATTGAGATGATAGGAGGACATATTGAGATGAAAGGAGGACATCTTGAGATGATAGGAGGACATATTGAAATGATAGGAGGACATCTTGAGATGATAGGAGGACATCTTGAGAGGATAGGAGGACATTGACTTGATAGGAAGACATCTTGAGAGGATAGGAGGACATCTTGACAGGATAGGAGGACATATTGAGATGATAGGAGGACATATTGAGATGATAGGAGGATCTCTTGAGAGGATAGGAGGACATATTGAGAGGAGTGGAGGACATCTTGAGAGGTTAGGAGGACACATTGAGAGGATAGGAGGACAACTTGAGAGGATAGGAGGACATATTGAGAGGATAGGAGGACATATTGAGAGGATAGGGGGACATCTTGAGAGGATAGGAGGACATCTTGAGATGATAGGAGGACACATTGAGATGATAGGAGGGCATATTGAGATTTCGGAGGAAATATTGAGATGATAGGAGGACATATTGAGATGATAGGAGGACATCTTGAGAGGATAGGAGGACATATTGAGATGATAGGAGGACATCTTGAGAGGATAGGTGGACACATTGAGAGGATAGGAGGACATCTTGAGAGGATAGGAGGACACATTGAGAGGATAGGAGGACAACTTGAGAGGATAGGAGGACATATTGAGAGGATAGGAGGACATATTGAGAGGATAGGGGGACATCTTAAAAGGATAGGAGGACATATTGAGATGATAGGAGGACACATTGAGATGATAGGAGGACATATTGAGATTTTAGGAGGAAATATTGAGATGATAGGAGGACATATTGAGATGATAGGAGGACATCTTGAGAGGATAGGAGGACATATTGAGATGATAGGAGGACATCTTGAGAGGATAGGAGGACATCTTGAGAGGATAGGAGGACATATTGACTTGATAGGAAGACATCTTGAGAGGATAGGAGGACATCTTGAGATGATAGGAGGACATATTGAGATGATAGGAGGACAATTTGAGATGATGGGAGGACATATTGAGATGATTGGAGGACATCTTGAGAGGATAGGAGGACATATTGAGATGATAGGAGGACATATTGAGATGAAAGGAGGACATATTGAGATAATAGGAGGACATATTGAGATGATAGGAGGACATATTGACATGATAGGAGGACATATTGAGATGATAGGAAGTACATACTGAGAGGATAGGAGGACATATTGAGATGATAGGAAGTACATACTGAGAGGATAGGAGGACATATTGAGATGATAGGAGGACATATTGAGATGATCAGTCTTCAGACTAGAGTACAACCAAAGACTAGATTAACCACCATTCAACCATTCTGGTAGTTCGTTTGAACTGGCATGGTCTCTCCCATTCTCCTCCTCTATTCTCACTTACATGTTCATCCTCTCTCTTCCATGTTCAACCTCTCTTACATGTTCATCCTCTCTCTTCCATGTTCAACCTCTCTTACATGTTCATCCTCTCTCTTACATGTTCATCCTCTCTCTTACATGTTCATCCTCTCTCTTACATGTTCATCCTCTCTCTTACATGTTCACTAGAAGCACAAGCATTTCGCTACATTTCGCTACACTCGCATTAACATCCTAACTATGTGTATGTGACGAATACAATTAGATTTGATTTGATCCTCTCACTTACATGTTCATCCTCTCTCTTACATGTTCACTTGAAGCACAAGCATTTCGCTACACTCGCATTAACATCTGCTAACCATGTGTATGTGACGAATAAAATTAGATTTGATTTGATCCTCTCACTTACATGTTCATCCTCTCTCTTACATGTTCACTAGAAGCACAAGCATTTCGCTACACTCGCATTAACATCTGCTAACCATGTGTATGTGACGAATAAAATTAGATTTGATTTGATCCTCTCACTTACATGTTCATCCTCTCTCTTACATGTTCACTAGAAGCACAAGCATTTCGCTACACTCGCATTAACATCTGCTAACCATGTGTATGTGACGAATAAAATTAGATTTGATTTGATCCTCTCACTTACATGTTCATCCTCTCTCTTACATGTTCACTAGAAGCACAAGCATTTCGCTACACTCGCATTAACATCTGCTAACCATGTGTATGTGACGAATAAAATTTGATTTGATTTGATCCTCTCACTTACATGTTCATCCTCTCTCTTACATGTTCCTCCTCTCTCTTACATGTTCATCCTGTTTTTCATCTATCTTTTCCTTCTCTTTCTTATTCTCTTCATTATTTTTCTTCCCCACATCTCACTTACAATCTCTTCTTAGTAATGTTTCTAATCCATCTGAATTGTGTCCTCTCCTCCAATCCCCCCACTCTCATCTCTTCTCCTCTCACATCTCTCCATTCATCTCTCCCACCATGCCTGCATCAGAAGTGTCAGAACATGTCCTACTGCGGGCAGCAGTGTGGCTCTCTGCGCTACGGCACTGGCACTGGAGCTTCTCCCTGCTCGTCATCGTCATGCCAACAACAGTCACCATGCCTGCCACCATTCCACCCTCACCAGGGCTGTCAACACGGCTGCCAACAAGGCTGTTACCACAGCCTGCCCCACAACAACCACATGAACCATGAGCACATGAACCACACCCTCAACCATGCCCATAACCAAGCTTACAACCACAACCATGGACATAACCACAACCACTATCCCAACAGCAAATCAGTATGTCAACCACAGTAGATAGACACTATGTCCTAAAGTAGCCAATGTTGTGTGTAGCCATACAGAACATCTGGTACATTAGCCACTAGGTTTCCAACAATGGTTCCCAAATTGTGGATATACCTCTTGTGGTCAAAGAAATGGCTTTCAATTTATTTAATACAAATGTTATTAGCCTGCAAAAACAACTAATGTTGTTTTATGGTCCGTTGGGGAAAAGGTTTGGAAACCACTGGGCTGCAGTATATTAGTATGTAGATTGGTGCCCGTAGGTTTTTACAGAAGGGATCTTCTTCTGTCTGGCCTAGTAGACCACACATGTCTGAGTTATAGTTTTAGCTTCTACCAGTCAAAGTTGTTTTATGCTGGTGTTTTATATCTAGATGGAAGTGTTATAGAGGAAGTTTTGGGATCCAAATGTTGTTTTGTTCTTGCATTTCTTCCAATAATAATTCAGCCATAAGTGAATTGGAGTTCCCTTGTGCTTAAATGGTTACCAGTGTTGGCTGAACCCAGGCCTAATGTGAATGTCCTCCACAACAATGCCTGGACAAACAGTACTTAGTAATGATGCTGATGGTTAACCTGATTCGCTTTACATACTCAGCCTGTGTGTGGGTGTGAGAGAGAGAGAGGTGGGGAGAGAGATGAGAGTCTATATCCTCATTTGTCTGTTTAGGCGAGAGCCATTTGTGAGGCAGTGTGATTTGCGTGCTAAGAGCTTTCCTCTCCTTTGAGACCTCCATTCATTCTCTCCCTCTTTCTCTTTCAAATGTTCTGTTTCTCTTTCTGTCCCTTTAATTATCTTTATTTCTCTCCACCTCTCATGCTCTCTCTTTCTCTTCCACGTTCCCCTTTCACTGCCTTCCCCCCTCCCTCCCTCTGTCTCTCTTTTCCTCCCTCTTCACCCCCATCTCTCTCTTTTACTTTCCTTCTCCCTCCATCTCCCACTCCCCCCTCCCTTTTCCTCCCATGTCTCTCTATCCCTCCCTCCCTCTGTCTCGCTCTGTCGCGTGCCAAAAATGCCTAATAGTTTTATATCCACACAAAGGCTTTTGTGAGTGGGCTCCATAGAGGATTCTAGGCAGATCGGTGCTGGGGGGAGAGAGGAGACAGAGGAATGGCCTGGGTCTGCATGGCAATGAGGGGGCCACATTAAGTTGGGGAGGTTTTAATGGAAGCCATTTTGGAAAGACGTACTGGATGTTTACCTCAATCAATCCAACAAGCAATTTGAGTTGAGTTGAGGGGAAATTCTCACGTGGAGGTTACAAAAGACAAGCTGAGTGCATCGAGTGCAGAACACTGGCATGAGGAAGATGATGGTGTTTGGTTTAAAGAGAGAAAGGTAGAGAACTTGAAAGAGACCAGGGACTTGAGATGGCCATTGCAGGCAGACAAAATGGCAACTAAGCTAATAAGGTGTCTCAATTGATGCACTGAGCAACATGTAGAGTAGATGAAGAAATGTTGTCTGATTGAAAGAGACCAGGGACTTGAGAAGACAGAAGCTGCACTATTATCACAATATGAGCGACATTATTAGACATTTGCTCTTGATTGATGTCAGTTTCAAGTCTTGGGTAAAGTGCTTGAAATGATGTGCTGAAGATCATGTAAATTATGGATGCACTTGACTCACTTGAAAACAAAACAATATTAGAACCAGCATTCTTGAAAAAATAACATTGACCTCGATTTTCATCAGCTGTTATTCCTTCTTGATTCTTTTGAAGCAAAATCATTATCTTTCCTCATTCTTCTCCTTATACACCTAATGATAGAAAGATTATATGAGTAGCTCAGATATATGTTATCACTACCAGCCATTCTGAAAACAAACACACTTTTTTGTAGAAAGGTATATACTGTAGGATGCGTCCCAAGTGGCACCCTACTCCCTAGATTGTGCACCCCCAGAAGACTCTAGTCAAAAGTATTGCACTATGTAGGGAAAAGGGTGCATTTGGGATGCGACGACAAGGGGCTTGATGAGGCACCTCCTCTAGTCTGCATCTCTCTGTCTCTAAATCATCCGTAGCGCCATTAGAAAGGTGTAACCTAACATCTCTGTCTCTAAATCATCCGTAGCGCCATTAGAAAGGTGTAACCTAACATCTCTGTCTCTAAATCATCCGTAGCGCCATTAGAAAGGTGTAACCTAACATCTCTGTCTCTAAATCATCCGTAGCGCCATTAGAAAGGTGTAACCTAACATCTCTGTCTCTAAATCATCCGTAGCGCCATTAGAAAGGTGTAGCCTAACATCTCTGTCTCTAAATCATCCGTAGCGCCATTAGAAAGGTGTAGTCTAACATCTCTGTCTCTAAATCATCCGTAGCGCCATTAGAAAGGTGTAACCTAACATCTCTGTCTCTAAATCATCTGTAGCGCCATTGGAAAGGTGTAACCTAACATCTCTGTCTCTAAATCATCTGTAGCGCCATTAGAAAGGTGTAGCCTAACATCTCTGTCTCTAAATCATCTGTAGCTCCATTAGAAAGGTGTAACCTAACATCTCTGTCTCTAAATCATCTGTAGCGCCATTAGAAAGGTGTAGCCTAACATCTCTGTCTCTAAATCATCTGTAGCACCATTAGAAAGGTGTAGCCTAACATCTCTGTCTCTAAATAATCTGTAGCACTATCAGAAAGATGTAACCTAACCTGGGCCTGTTCTTACTGTTTTGCAGCCCAAGGCGAGACCAAAAAATGCTGCCCGCAAAACTAGAATAGGTGTAGCCTAATATATCTCTGTCTCTGAATAAAAGGTGAAAAGGTATGTTCTGTTTGTTTAAAATACATATTTTCCAGGACATTGAAAAGGCATCTTTTCCAGACGCTGAAATCAGGTTCATTTTCGGTTCTGAATTAAAATTGAAAATACTTATTTTCTGGATGTTGAAAATACATATTTTCCAGAAGTTTAAAATATGTATTTTCTAAGTGTTTTCCGGATGTTGAAATCAGGCATATTGTTGGTTCTGAATGGAAGTTGAAAATAAGTCATGTATAGATGTCTGTGTTTGGGCCAAATCAAGGCTTGGACGTCTATGATTGGTTCAGATTTGGTCTGGACCGGACCAAAAATCTATGTCCGTTGACATTGAAATCAAGGCTGGTCTGGATTGTACCAAATCTTAACCAAACATAGACGTCTATGATTAGTTCAGATACTGTCCCAACCAGAGCAAATACCAATATCCGTGGATGTGGAAATCAAGTCCAGTCCGGACTGTACCAAAAAAAGACTTCCAAAAGACATTGGCTCATGCTGACTGGAGTGTAGCCTACCATGTCGGACCACAATGACATTTTATCCATGCGGGAGGCCCACCGTTTGTAAAACAGACCGTTGCATTGGCTTTTTTAGGCCTGATTCCTGTGACAATTCAATTTGACTATTTAAGCTTTGAATATCAGCTACCCAACTTTATCAGGAGTTATCATGAGCCTATTTGTAGCGTGTTTACACAGCGGGAAATGCAGAAGTATTCTCTTTTTCGCTATGATCAGCTTGTCAAACATTGACGGATACAAACTTGAAACCACTGATCATGACAATGGGGTGAAACTCCTGGACAACAGTTGTGGTTGTGCATTCCATATTGTCCATTTTACTTTGATCTGTCCTGTTTTTAGGATATATTGTTTGTTGGCGTCATTTAGGTTAGGCTATTTGATGGGAGAAACCTGCATGATGTAAGTGTCCGTCTCATTACATTGTCATCAATTTTATCTCCAGCCTGTAGGCTACAGAAAAGGCCACATACTCTTTCTATTGTATTCTGTATCTGCTACATGATTTATGTTAGCAAATTCTTTGAAGGAACGTTGGTTGAGGGCGGCAGCGATGCGTCTCTCCAACAGCACCCTGGAGAGGTGCGCACGGAATGGACAAGCAGAATATGTTTACGCCCCTGCCTTTGACAAAGTGGGCACTGCTTATCACGCGCTCACCCAAAAATCCCATATGCCCACCCATATGTTGAGTGAAATTGTCATTGTTTTTGGGCAGAAGTATGTGAGGTTTTATGTGTTGTTGTTGGAGGTGCGTCTTGGTCAGTTAAGCTCAGAAAATGCCGCCCTCGTCAATCTGCCACCCCAGGCGTCAGCCTAGTCCTGCCTAATGAGTGGGCCATTCATGAGCCTAAAACACTGTGATCTGTCTATTGGTGTGTTACGTTCATCTTTCAAAAGCACCTCTCCTCTCATTTCCCGTTGTTTCTGTTTCATCTGTGATGACATTCCCCTGGTTGCTAGGACTGTCTGTCATCACTATGGAGATGAATCCCTCCCTTTGTATGTTGTATTAGTTGGAGTAGAATATTATATTATCACAGATATGATTCATATCTTCATCTATGATCTTTATCATTGTCTGCATCCTTCTGTTTCCCAATGCTACCCCAACGCCATGCTATATCTATTACACACATGCAGCTACCATGGAAACACTCACATACAAACACATACACACTGCTGTCTAACTGTGTATCTTCTCCCCATGCTCTCTCTCAGACGGACTTTGAAAAAGATGTGGACCTGGCGTGTCAAACAGGTAGGCTCTCTCTCTCTCCTCTCTCTCCTCTCTCTCTCTCTCTCTCTCTCTCTCTCTCTCTCTCTCTCTCTCTCTCTCTCTCTCTCTCCCCTTCTCTCTCCCCTCTCTCGCTCTCTCTCCTCTCTCTCTCTCTCTCTTTATTTCCATCTCCATCTCTCTCCCCTCACATTTCTCCCCCTCTCTCTCCTCTCTCTCTCGTTCTCTCCCTCTCTCTCCAGAGGCAGACACAATGTTCAGAGACACATTGTTCCCCATCACTGGGATAGAGGAGTGTGTGTGTGCACACCATCTCATGCGAGTGTGCTTGCGTGCGTGCATGCGTATACGAGAACTCGTGTGTGTGGTTGAGGTTATTTGTATATGTGTGTGTGTGTGTGTGTAGGTGTGGGTGTGTGTGTGTGTGTGTGTGTGTGTGTGTGTGTGTGTGTGTGTGTGACATGTGTACCCTGTGGATGTAAATTAACACCCAGTCATGGTTACTTTCCCCCTCCACCCTTGCAGAGAGAGGACACCCATGTAAGTCTGGTACCAACCTGACCCTAATAAAACGGTCAGTCACTAATGGCCCAACCCTAACTTGAGATCTACATCAAACTCCTAACTCAAACTTTCATGCAAATGTTGTACAACAAAGTAGAATGGTAAACGCTGCAAGGATGCACAATTAGGACTTTGCTATTTAATTATGGGCCTTGTTCAATAGAACAACATCTAAAATATGATTGTACTCCCTGACAAAGGCTATAACGAAATGTGTCAGAGTTTAACACAATATTTTGTTCTATAGAACATGCCATCATCAAGGCATTTCAATTATATGAGTGCCTTAATCCTCCTTGGATGTGTTGTGTGTGAGAGGGGGCAATACATTCATTAACATGAATAGAGAAACTGAATGAAACTTTGAGTTGTTTACAGATGCACTAACAGATCCCACGTTAATTGTGGCCCAGAAGTGACTACTTAAATGCTGAAAGTGTTAGTGTGTGCATGTAATTCAGCATGACTGTGTTGACTGTAAGGTGAGACCCATGGTGGAATGACTTCGAACTGTGTTCCCTCAAAAACCTTTACTTGATTGATGAATTTAATATGGCCCATGGAGTGACCATATCAAATCTGACTGTTGTATGCCTGGCATGAATTAATATGCATGTTGGGTAAATATGTTTCAGTGGGTGAACTGTTGTACTGACTATATACATTAGGCCATGTTAGTCTGACCTTTCATGTCTATCTATTAGAATGACTAACGCTACGCCTCAAATGGAACCCTATTCCCTAGGTAGTGCACTACTTCTGATTAGACCGCCATGTTGCAAGCATGTGATCAGAAAAAGTGCACTATACAGGAATAGGGTGTCATTTGAGACTCAGCCTTATTCGTTTAGATGTTGACTCATACCAACATGTAAGTTGTAAATGTATTGTAGTACTGTGTTTTAGAAGGATCTCCAATCCGTTGTTCACTAAACTTAAAGCATGAAAATGAAAACGACAACCAAAGTTTCACATTCTGTTTTTTTGTGGTCTCGGTATAAGACATCAAATCTCATCCAACCTCGCTGTTGGTCTCAGGACACACACAAACACACACACACAAACACACACTAGAAACGTGATCTGTCACAACTAGACAGGGAATAATGAGTTCCAATAGCGACCATGTGGTGGAATGGAAGGCAGCAGCAATGGAATCCAGGACCATTTCATTGGAGCCAAATTAATTTTACACAATGTCAATGTCTATGGGCCCTGGTCAAAAGTAGTGCACTATATAGGAAATTGGGTCGTCTCTCTCTCTCTCTCTCTCTCTCTCTCTCTCTCTCTCTCTCTCTCTCTCTCTCTCTGTTTCTCTCTCTGTTTCTCTCGCTCTCTCTCTCTCTCTCTCTCTCTCTCTCTTTCTGTCTCTCTGTCAATTCAATTAAGGGGCTTTAAATAAATAAGCATAACTATGGGTTATCTCTCTCTCTCTCTCTCTCTCTCTCTCTCTCTCTCTCTCTCTCTCTCTCTCTCTCTCTCTCTCTCTCTCTCTCTCTTTCTGTCTGTCAATTCAATTAAGGGGCTTTATTGGCATGGGAAACTTGTGTTCAGACTGTTGATCCTGCACTCTACATGTTTATCTATTCTCACCTCATTTCCTCTCTTCCCCCTCTCTCCCCTCCCTTTCTCTTCCCCCTCTCTCCCCTCCATCTCTCCTTCCAGTCATCTTCAAGGAGGTGAACACCTGTAACCCGGCAACCATCACTGGGACCCTCTCCCGAATCTCCCTTGATGAAGAGGACGACCCTAAACTGGCGACCCACCAGGAGGGGGGTTTAGGGGTCAACTTCAGCTCCCTCCCTGGAAACATCCCCCCTCCTAACCTACTCGTTCAGGTGAAGGGCTGATGGATGGATGGATGGATGGTCTGATACAGTAAATACCTCATCTATCGTGTTTTTACTGATGGCTCGTTATTAACGTGAGTTTCCCCACCCCACCATGCAGGTGCCCGCGCTGGGTGTTCTGAACGAGCTGAGTGACACCCCTGTGAAGAAGGAGGTGAACATGGAGCAGAAGAGGCAGCATGGGAACCCCAGGAACACAGTGCCTGTATACCTCTGCACCGATAGCGGGCTGGGCTGGTCTCGACCGCCCCCTCCTCACAATACCCAGGATGGACCTAGCGGGGAAGGGGAGGGGGATTATATGGTGTTACCCCGTAGGACGGTCAGTCTAAAACCCCTCCCACCCCCAGGGCTGGGGCTGGGGGGCGAGGACAAGCCCCTTAACATCGCGGTTGACGACCCACCTTTCCCCCGGCCCCCCTCGCCCATGACCCTCCACCCGGCTGAGAGCGAGGCCTACCCGGCCGACTTCATTTCACCCGGCGACCACAACATGAATATCGCAATGAACATGAACCGCTCCTACGGGACACTCAAACAGCTCCCCATGCACGGGGGTCATGGACCCCAGGGCCACATGCACGCTCTGGGCAGCCACGTGCACGGCCATGGGCAATCACTGCAGCTGAAGCCGGGCCAGAGGTCGTCGGTGAGGCAGATACTAACAGGAGGGGGAGGCACCCGGACCCTGCCACGCAACCTTGGCAGCACCAATGCTAACGCCAGCCTCTCTGCAGGCTCCCTGGAGGTAAAGAGAGAGGGATGGAGGGAAGGGAGGAGAGGGATAGAGGGAAGGGAGGAGAGGGATGGAGGGAGGAGAGGGTTTGAGGGAAGGGAGGAGAGGGATGGAGGGGAGGGAGGAGAGGGACGAAGGGAAGGGAGGAGAGGGGTGGAGAGAAGGGAGGAGAGGGATGGAGGGAAGAAAGGAGAGGGACGAAGGGAAGGGAGGAGAGGGGTGGAGAGAAGGGAGGAGAGGGATGGAGGGAAGAAAGGAGAGGGACGAAGGGAAGGGAGGAGAGGGGTGGAGAAGGGAGGAGAAGGGTGAAAAAGTGTTTTCAACCAGGGTAGCATTATAGCTACAGCTAACATCAGTCTCTCTGCTAGATGGCTCCCTGGACAAATGAGAGGAGAAGGGGTGGCAGATACAAACACACTTCGCTCTACACCTGTTGTAGAGCGAAGTGGGACAGGGAGTACCCCAGGAGAGTGTTTGTCTGCCCACCTTAATTACACACACACACACACAAAAACACTTCCCGTGGACACACAGACAAACCCTCTCTCTCTCTGTCTCACACACACACACACACACACACTCACACACACACACACACACACACACACACACACACACACACACACACACACACACACACACACACACACACACACACACACACACACACACACACACACACACACACACACACACACACACACACACACACACTATCCTGCTGACTTGATGAAGGAATGGAGACAGTACTTACAGTGAAGGACAGAGAAGTACACATGCTTATTTTAGAATGAAAGACATTGCAACCCAGTCATTAAAACATCTCCCTCAGATCTATGTTTGCATCCAAAATGACACCCTATTCCCTATTTAATGCTGTGCTTTTGACCAGGGACCATAGGGTAGGCCCAGTTTATAGGGAATAGGGTATAATTTGGGACTCTATGAGAACACTTCTGAATATCTTTAAACATCACTCTGAGAGACCACTGGGTCTTCCCTGTGTCTGTCTGTATCCCAAATGTCGTCCTATTCCCTTTATAGTGCACTACTACAACTGGTCAAAAGTTGTGCACTTTAAAGGGAACAGGGTGCCATTTGGGACTCATACACATTCATCAGATGCTTGGATAATACAGTAATTTCATCCTGTTTAAATGTGCTTCATTTGGAGATGTGTATCAGAAAAAATGACCTCTCCAGACTGAGATTAAGTGCTCCTTAAAATCCAACTCAAACTTGAAATTGCATAATGTAACAGGTTACAGAAATTGACTTGATTGCTTTTATATTTTGCAGAGGTTTGAGGTTTTGGTATTGAGTCTGATTGACTTGTAGATTTTAATGTGAATGCTAACATAAATCAATTTTCATAAAGTCTAAAAAAGCTCTGTAATGGTGTTTGCCACTGTGAAGAGACTGATAGGAAGTGAAAGAGAAGGGAGTTATGAGGGAGTAAGGAAGGAAGGAGAGGGGATAGGGTAGGTAAGACAAGTACAGATAATATGAATATTACTCTCCTTCCCTGTTCATTTCATGCTGTGGAGTGGCATTGGTGGGCATTCTTTAGTATAGACAACAGGTGTACAGATTTAGGATTTGAATTTGATCACACTGTTGTTGTTGCAGGAAATGTCCTGCGAACTTAGTGTATTTGAAGTTTAAAAAGAGCTTCTAAAGTTAGTCATTTACACTTTAAAATGTCAGACTTGATAAAAAATATATTTCATGCCCCTACAAAAATGTCTATTAATTATAATCCACACAATAATTCACATTTCCTGTTGCTCCAAGATTATTTTCCTGCAGTGAGAAACTGGTCAAATTACGATCCTACATCTGTACACTCTTAGAAAAAAAGGTGCTATCCAGAACCTGAAAGGGTTCTTCGCTGTGCCTTTTGGTTCCAAGTAAAACTGGTTTGGGTTCCATGTAGAACCTTTTCTACAGAGGGTTCTACATGGAACCCAAAAGGTTTCAACCTGGAACCAAATAAGGGTTTTACCTGCAACCAAAAAGGGTTAATTTATGGGGACAGCCGGAGAACCCTTTCGGAACCCTTTTTTTCTAAGAGTGTGTATTCCGACAGATACACGTACTGTACGCTTGACATTGGGTAATTATAGTATGCTTCCAACTAGGGTGTGTGTGGTGCAGTGTGTTTGTGTTAGTATGTGTGCCCTCACTTAAGTGCACAGTACATGTATGGGTGTTGTTTGTGTACTGTACGGTACTTGGGATCCTTAATGTCATGGGATCGCTTTTCAGAAGGGAAGAGGATACACACACAATGTGATGACTGCTGTGTGACATCGTGTTTGAATGAGATATCTGAGAGTCATGTCTTGTCTTTTGTCCTCTGTGGTAGAGCCAATCTTATCAGTGGTGTAATGGGTTCTGAGCGAGAGAGAGAGAGAGAGAGAGAGAGAGAGAGAGAGAGAGAGAGAGAGAGAGTTAACTGGACCACATACGTTCATCTCTTAGTGTAGATACAGCCTTCCATTAAGTCACACCAAGTTGAGGACTGAGTGCTTTAACGCAGTAGACAGCATGGAAGACGGTTGAAGGAAATTACATTACCATCTTGATCGTTTTGACATAACTTCAATAGAATAAAGCTTGTTTAATTCAAAAGCAATTTACAGTGAACACGTTTATTCAGAATTTGTTGACCATGTGGGAATCAAACCAAGAAAGGTTTTGTTGCATGTTCCATTAACGTAGCCATCAGAACTACGTAATAATAACATTTTTACCATGCATTATGTATTTGTGTGTTTCGTGTGCGTGTGTTTGTGTGTTGATGATTAGAGGGAGGGTCCAGGGATCTACAGACATTGATCATATCTTCTCTCCCCCTGCCCCTCACCCCTCCTCCCTCAGAGGAAAAGAGTACGGTACTCTGAGCTGGACTTTGAGGTAAGAGCCCCCCTTCACCATCCCCTCAGCCTGTCTCTGCTTCTGTCTGCTTCAGCCAGGTTTGAGTGACGCGTAGAGGAGCCAATGGCATCGCTAAACCCCTTACCCTTGCGCCTGTGTCTCCCTTGCATTTGACTTGGTACAGTCCAACCCATGTATAGTGTGCCTGTTTCTACAACAAGGATCTAGGGCACCCTGTAACTAGATGGATTTGGTTTTGACTGATTTTACCTTGATTGGACAAATTATGTATATATTGTACATACAAAAGATGACTTTATTTAAGTTTTTTTCAATCTGAATCAGTCAACCATTTCAATCAGAATGGAAAAAGCACAATGGGGTCCAGGTCCTGGTTGAAGGAACAATGGTGCAGTAGGACGCTTTGAGTGGATGAATTAATGAATGAAAATGTGATTGACGGTGAGTTGGTGTTTTTGAAAGTTTGGTAGTAGATGTGTGTTTTTCGGGGAATTACATGTGTGTGTGTGTTTGTGTGTGTGTTGGAGTGCAATAGTCGCTCCATGGAATGAACAAGCCCTGGGAATCTTGCAAATCTCCAGTCTCAAACAGCCCCGAAAATCTAAACTAAACCCCTTTGCTTCACTTCCTTAAGTGAGAATTGGCTTTCCTTCTCCCCTCATCCTTGTAAAGACTGGAGACTTGCTTTCCACTGTGGAGGCCTCGTCCAATAGTAGAACTAAGGTATGTGTGGACTGTTGCAGAACTAACAGGCTAACAAGCACTAGCGCTTAGCTACGATATGATAACCTGGAGTAGGATGATGTTGCCTAAGGGCAATTATTACCCAGAGCGTGTAACCCTTCCTGCCTGGCGTAGTCTGCGAAACTGCATGATATTTTCCTTAAAATGGCTGGATTCCTGTGTCAAAATGGACACCAATGAAGCCCTCTACCTGGTAAGTGTCTGAGAAAGAAAGATTTCAAAAATACTAATAAAGAAAAGAGCAATGATGACAGAGAAGACAGCGGGAGAAAAACAGATAGACAGAGGAAGAGAGAGAGAGAGCTTTGAAGTGCAGAAGAGGTGAACTATAAAGGTAGTAGGCCTACATGTAAATTAAGTGACTTATAAAGGCAGACTCAGAGAGGGAGAACTGACAGACAAGGAGAGGGAGAACTGACAGACAAGGATAGGGAGAGAAGAGAGTGAAGACTCTGTGGTAATCGGTGGCAGCAGTCGCAGCCGGCCTTGGCCAGAGTGTCTGAGTGTGTGAGGATCGCCGTCTGGCCCCTGTGTCTCTCTTGGCCCTCGAGCTGCTGCGTCGATTAGCTGCCGCCATGCTGCTAAAGCGCCAGCCATTAGCGAAAAGAGCAAGTCGCTGTGACAAGGTCTCTCTCCTGTCAGGGACTTCCACTTGTAATAGGATGTAGTTGCTCTTAGACGCTGGGATACAGTCAGTTGAGCCTTTACCAGTTTAAATAGTGAGGGTGAGGATTTGGGGAGGGTAAGCTGATCTTAAATCTGTGCTTACAGGGAATTTCTACTCAGTTCCACATCACTGTAGGCTAATTGCTAACTAGTTAATGCTACCCTTCTAACTAGCTACCGCTAACATTAACGCGGCCTGCTTGGCTCTCATATCCATTCAGAGCAAAGTCAGATACATCTCACAGCACAGTCAGCATCAAATCCTAAAAGCGAGACAGGGAGTTGTTAGAGAGAAGATGAGAGGACTCCATCTATCCATCCCTCTCTTCCCCTCCTCCTCCTAGCCGCGGCTGGCATCAAACTGTCTCTTGGCCTCTTCCGCTTCTTCGGCCTCTCTTCCCTCAATCCGCCCTATCTATCCGTGTCTCTTTAGCTATTATTTTCTTATTCTGTTCATTTTTTTGTTGTACCTTCCTCTCCCTTCCAGAAAGTGATGCACACTCGCAAAAGACACTCTGAGCTGTACCATGAGCTCAACCACCCCACCACCAAGTTCCACACCATAGACAGGTATAACAGGGACCCCGCAATGTCCACCTTTAAGGTAAGAGCCCGACCATACGGGGCGAGTGGGAAACGGGAGCTAGCTTCCCTGCACCTCAAACCCTTGCAACTCCCCACGCCACTTAAAATCACTGGATCACACATCAGAATGTAGCGACCACTAGAAAAATGATCATAAAATCACTGGATCACACATCAGAATGTAGCGACCACTAGAAAAATGATCATAAAATCACTGGATCACACATCAGAATGTAGCGACCACAAGAAAAATGATCTTAAAATCACTGGATCACACATCAGAATGTAGCGACCACTAGAAGAATGATCTTAAAATCACTGGATCACACATCAGAATGTAGCGACCACAAGAAAAATGATCTTAAAATCACTGGATCACACATCAGAATGTAGCGACCACTAGAAGAATGATCTTAAAATCACTGGATCACACATCCATTCTAGTGCACAACTCTTTGGTTTTCTAATGCAATTTCATTATGTAACTTAAATGTATTGTAAAGTTGTTTGTTAAACTTGAACCAGAGCTAACCATGACTAAACCTATTATTTTATTTCTTTGTTTTTGTGGTTTTGAATGTTCAAATTTTTAACAATGCACTGTTTTATTGGGCTGGAGAGCAACATAACTACCTCATAAACGTTTTATAACCTTTTTACTCCAAGCATAATAAGAGCTAAGGGATGTGCAATGCAACCTTTTATCAGCCTGTGTGTGTGTCTGCGTGCATACGTGCGTGTTTGTGTATGTGTCTGCGCACGTGTGTGTATGTCTACGTGGTTGTCTGTGTGTGCTTGAGTGTGCCTGTATTTTTGTGTGTGTGCGTGTGTGTGTGTGTGTGAAATGCCGTCTATCGTTAATGCACCATTAGCACCAGACGAAGGAGTCCCTGCTTGCACTGACCTTCAGAGAGCCTATTTCATCAAGATTTAAACACCACACCCACACACATACACACACATAGACACACCTCATCTCCAGGAGCTGCAGTACAGATACGGTACATCAGACAGTGATGAGTTATTCAGCCTTGATATCTGTACTTTCCCAGGGCACCTGTAGTCTGCTAGTTCACATCTCATGTACACTGGGAGCAGAGGAACAGAGGGCACACACACACTGAGACACACACACACACACTGAGACACACACACACTGAGACACACACACACTGAGACACACACGCACACACACACACTGAGACACACACACAGAGACACACACTCAGACACAGACACACACACTGAGACACACAAACACTGAGCCACACACACACACTGAGACACACACACACTAAGACACACACACACTGAGACACACAAACACTGAGACACACACACACACAATGAGACACACACACACTGAGACACACACTGAGACACACACACACAGAGACACAGACACACAAACACTGAGACACACACTGAGACACACACTGAGACACACACTGAGACACACACACACACTGAGACACACACACACACTGAGACACACACACACACTGAGACACACACAGACAAACACACCCTTACACCTCTCATAGGCAAGAGCAGCAGCCTCTGCTGTCCTTTCTCGTTTCCTCAACATCTTGATTAAGTGTTCCAGGATCACCACCCAGCTCTCTCTTCAGTTATTACTGGGCAACAAAAAGGACCAATCACAGAATACTAAGCCAAGCATATGTTTGCCGGTTTACTAGTCATTTGATTCCATTCAGTACAATTCTAGGCAAGGCATGTTGAGGAACTGACATACAGGATTTAAGCACACAAATATGCACTTACAGTTGAAGTCAGAAGTTTACATACACCTTAGCCAAATACATTTAAACTCAGTTTTTCCCAATTCCTGACATGAAAAATTCCCTGTCTTAGGTCAGTTAAGATCACTACTTTATTTTAAGAATGTGAAATGTCAGAATAATAGTAGAGAATTATTTATTTTAGCTGTTATTTCTTTCATCACGTTCCCAGTGGGTAAGACGTTTACATACACTCAATTAATATTTGGTAGCATTGCCTTTAAATTGTTTATCTTGGGTCAAACGTTTCGGGTGGCCTTCCACAAGCTTCCCACAATAATTTGGGTGAATTTTGGCCCATTCTTCCTGACAGAGCTGATGTAACTGAGTCAGGTTTGTAGGCCTCCTTGCTCGCACACGCTTTTTCAGTTGTGCCACACATTTTCTATTGGATTGAGGTCAGGGCTTTGTGATGGCAACTCCAATACCTTGACTTTGTTGTCCTTTTAAGCCATTTTGCCACGACTTTGGAAGTATGCTTGGGGTCATTGTCCATTTGGAAGACCCATTTGCGACCAACTTTAACTTCCTGACTGATGTCTTGAGATGTTGCTTCAATATATCCACATCATTTCCCTTCCTCATGATGCCATCTATTTTGTGAAGTGCACCAGTCCCTCCAGCAGAAAAGCACCCCCACAACATGATGCTGCCACCCCCATGCTTCACGGCTGAGATGGTGTTCTTCGGCTTGCAAGCATCTCCCTTTTTCCTCCAAATAACAATGGTCATTATGGCCAAACAGTTCTATTTTTGTTTCATAAGACCAGAGGAACTTTGTCCAAAAAACGACGATCTTTGTCCCCATGTGCAGTTGCAAACCATAGTTTGGCTTTTTTATGGCCGGTTTTGGAGCCTTGGCTTCTTCCTTGCTGAGCGGCCTTTCAGGTTATGTCGATATAGGACTCGTTTTACTGTGAATATAGATACTTTTGTACCTGTTTCCTCCAGGTCCAGGTCCTTTGCTGTTGTTCTCGGATTGATTTGCACTTTTCGCACCCAAGTACGTTCATCGGTATGACGGCTGCGTGGTCCCATGGTGTTTATACTTGCGTACTATTGTTTGTACAGATGAACGTAGTACCTTCAGGCTTTTGGAAATTGCTCCCAAGAATGAACCAGATTTGTGGAGGTCTACAATTCTTTCTGAGGTCTTGGCTGATTTATTTAGGCCTTGAAATACATCCACAGGTACACTTCCAATTGACTCAAATTATGTCAATTAGCCTATCAGAATCTTCTAAAGCCAATACATCATTTTCTGGAATTTTCCAAGCTGTTTAAAGGCACAGTCAACTTAGTGTATGTAAACTTCTGGCCCACTGGAATTGTGATACAGTGAATTATAAGTCTGTCTGTAAACAATTGTTGGAAAAATTACTTGTGTCATGCACAAAGTAGATGTGCTAACCGACTTGCCAAAACTATAGTTTGTTAACAAGACATTTGTGGAGTGGTTGAAAAACGAGTTTTAATGACTCCAACCTAAGTGTATGTAAACTTCCGACTTCAACTGTGCATACAGTCATACTAACACACATAAACTCAGCAAATAAAGGAAACGTCCTCTCACTGTCAACTGTGTTTATTATCAACAAACTTAACATGTGTAAATATTTGTATGAACAAAACAAGATTCAACAACTGAGACATAAACTGATCAAGTTCCACAGACATGTGACTAACACAAATTGAATAATGTGTCCCTGAACAAAGGGGGGGTCAAAATCAAAAGTAACATTCAGTATCTGGTGTGGCCACCAGCTGCATTAAGTACTGCAGTGCATCTCCTCCTCATGGACTGCAGCAAATGTGCCAGTTCTTGCTGTGAGATGTTACCCCACTCTTCCACCAAGGCACCTGCAAGTTCCCGGACATTTCTGGGGGGAATGGCCCTAGCCCTCACCCTCCGATCCAACAGGTCCCAGACGTGCTCAATGGGATTTAGATCCGGGCTCTTCGCTGGCCATGGCAGAACACTGACATTCCTGTCTTGCAGGAAATCACCCACAGAACAGCAGTATGGCTGGTGGCATTGTCATGCTGGAAGGTCATGTCAGGATGAGCCTGCAGGAAAGGTACCACATGATGGAGGAGGACGTCTTCTCTGTAACTCACAGCGTTGAGATTGCCTGCAATGACAGCAAGCTCAGTCCGATGATGCTGTGACACACCGCCCCAGACCATGACGGACCCTCCACCTCCAAATTGATCCCGCTCCAGAGTACAGGTCTCGGTGCAACATTCATTCCTTCGACGATAAACGCGAATCCGACCACCACCCCTGGTGAGACAAAACCACAACTCATCAGTGAAGAACACATTTTGCCAGTCCTTTCTGGTCCAGCGATGGTGGGTTTGTGCCCATAGGCGACGTTGTTGCCGGTGATGTATGGTGCCTTACAACAAGCCTACAAGCCCTCAGTCCAGCCTCTCGCAGCCTATTGCGGACAGTCTGAGCACTGATGGAGGGATTGTGCGTTCCTGGTGTAACTCGGGCAGTTGTTGCCATCCTGTACCTGTCCCGCAGGTGTGATGTTCGGATGTACCAATCCTGTGCAGGTGTTGTTACACGTGGTCTGCCACTGCAAGGAAGATCAGCTGTCCGTCCTGTCTCCCTGTAGCGCTGTCTTAGGTGTCTCACAGTACGGACATTGTAATGTAATGCCCTGGCCACGTCTGCAGTCCTCATGCCTTCTTGCAGCATGCCTAAGGCACGTTCACGCAGATGAGCAGGGGCCCTGGGCATCTTTCTTTTTGTGTTTTTCAGTCAGTAGAAAGGCCTCTTTAGTGTCCTAAATTTTCATAACTGTAACCTTAATTGCCTACCGTCTGTAAGCTGTTAGTGTCTTAACGACTGTTCCACAAGTGCATGTTCATTAACTACTTACGGAGTGGTGGGGCGCTAAGCTCTGCTTCTTGGCAATATCACAGCGTTGTCAGATTTCAAAAAGGCTTTACGGCGAAAGCACAACATTTGATTGTTAAAGGGTAGCACATCCAATTTTTCCATTAGCATAAATTCATAAACCATCGCGGTTCACACAAAACATTTCACAGCGAAAACAAATCCCTTACTTTTTGAAGAACTTCTGCTCAGGGCTTCCCAAGTGTCCAACGAAGACATCCAATAGTTCTTTTGTTAGAAAAAGTCATTTATTATATCCATAAATCTCTGTTTGGTTGGCGCGTTATGATCATAAAATACAGCGTCCACTCGCCCATTGAACCGTGAAGAGAACACGTTTAACCTATAACTATACACTTGTCCAAGAACAATTAAACATCATTGATAATGTATCCTTAGGAACACTTGTATATATATTTACTATAATATTTCAACCGGATTATAAACAGGACGATAGGAAACAAAAAAAAAAAAACACTGCCCGTGAACGCGCATCCTCTTCTGTTTACATCCGATGACCAGTTCGAAATTCTTTTTCTATTACCATCCAGAGCAACCTACCATCATCAAACACTGTCTAGAGACTGTTGACATCCAGTGGAAGCAATAGGTACTGCAATCTTACTCCCAGAAATGGCTGTTTTCAATAGGGAGGGGTTCAAAATGAGGCAATGTGTCAAAAACACTTTTTCCAGGACAGAAATTCCTCGGGTTTTCGCATGCTATATCAGTTCTGTTATACTCACAGACATTATGTTAACACTTTTAGAAACTTCAGAGTGTTTCCTATCCAATAGTACTAATCATGTGCATATCCTATTTTCTGGGCCTGAGTGGGAAGCATTTTACTTTGGGCACGCCAGACTCTTCAAAACCGTCACCTCGGGAGCCGCTCCCTAAGAAGTTAATTGTTTATGGTTCATAGAACAAGCATGGGAAACAGTATTTAAACCCTTTACAATGAAGATCTGTGAAGTTATTTGGATTTTTACGAATGATCTTTGAAGGACAGGGTCCTGAAAAAGGAACAATTCTTTTTTTGCTGAGTTTATATGCAGTAATACTAACACACACACATACACACAGTCATACTAACACACATACATACAGTCACACTAACACACATGCACACAGTCATACTAACACACATACACACAGTCACACTAACACACATACACACAGTTACACTAACACACATACACACAGTCACACTAACACACATACACACAGTCATACTAACACATACACACAGTCATACTAACACACACACATACACACAGTCATACTAACACACACACATACATACATTCATACTAACACACATACACACGGTCATACTAACACACATACACACAGTCATACTAACACACACACATACATACAGTCACAGTAACACACATACACACGGTCATACTAACACACATACACACAGTCACACTAACATACATACAGTCATACTAACACACACACATACATACAGTCATACTAACACACATAAACACAGTCATACTAACACACATACACGGTCACAATAACACACATACAAACAGTCATACTGACACACATAAACACACAGTCATACTAACACACATACACAGTCATACTTACACACATACACATAGTCATACTAACACACGTACACACAGTCACACTAACACACATACACACAGTCATACTAACACATACACACAGTCATACTAACACACACACATACACACAGTCATACTAACACACACACATACATACAGTCATACTAACACACATACACACGGTCATACTAACACACATACACACAGTCATACTAACACACATACACACAGTCACACTAACACACATCCACAGTCATACTTACACACATACACATAGTCACACTAACACACATCCACACAGTCACAGTAACACACATACACACAGTCACACTAACACACATACACACAGTCACAGTAACACACATACACACAGTCACACTAACACACATCCACACAGTCACACTAACACACATCCACACAGTCACAGTAACACACATCCACACAGTCACAGTAACACACATACACACAGTCATACTAACACACGTACACACAGTCACACTAACACACATCCACACAGTCATACTAACACACATACACACAGTCACACTAACACACATCCACACAGTCATACTAACACACATACACACAGTCACACTAACACACATCCACACGGTCACAATAACACACATACAAACAGTCATACTGACACACATAAACACACAGTCATACTAACACACATACAGTCATACTTACACACATACACATTGTCACACTAACACACATCCACACAGTCACAGTAACACACATACACACAGTCACAATAACACACATACAAACAGTCATACTGACACACATAAACACACAGTCATACTAACACACATACACAGTCATACTTACACACATACACATAGTCACACTAACACACATCCACACAGTCACAGTAACACACATACACACAGTCACACTAACACACATACACACAGTCACAGTAACACACATCCACACAGTCACACTAACACACATCCACACAGTCACACTAACACACATCCACACAGTCACAGTAACACACATCCACACAGTCACAGTAACACACGTACACACAGTCATACTAACACACGTACACACAGTCACACTAACACACATCCACACAGTCATACTAACACACATACACACAGTCATACTAACACACATACACACAGTCACACTAACACACATCCACACAGTCATACTAACACACATCCACACAGTCATACTAACACACATACACACAGTCACACTAACACACATACACACAGTCACAGTAACACACATACACACAGCCACACTAACACACATCCACACAGTCACACTAACACACATCCACACAGTCACAGTAACACACATCCACACAGTCACAGTAACACACATACACACAGTCATACTAACACACGTACACACAGTCACACTAACACACATCCACACAGTCACAGTAACACACATCCACACAGTCATACTAACACACATACACACAGTCATACTAACACACATACACACAGTCACAGTAACGCACGTACACACAGTCATACTAACACACATCCACACAGTCATACTAACACACATACACACAGTCATACTAACACACATCCACTAAGTCACAGTAACACACATACATACAGTCATACTAACACACATACACACAGTCATACTAACACACATACACACACTCACAGTAACGCACGTACACACAGTCATACTAACACACGTACACACAGTCATACTAACACACATACACACAGTCATACTAACACACATCCACACAGTCACAGTAACACACATACATACAGTCATACTAACACACATACACACAGTCATACTAACACACATCCACACAGTCATACTAACACACGTACACACAGTCATACTAACACACATCCTCACAGACACAGTAACGCACGTACACACAGTCACAGTAACACACATACACACAGTCACACTAACACACATCCACACAGTCACAGTAACACACGTACACACAGTCATACTAACACACATACACACAGTCACAGTAACAAACATACAGACAGTCACAGTTTCACACATCCACACAGTCACAGTAACACACATACATACAGTCACAGTAACGCACGTACACACAGTCACAGTAACACACATACACACAGTCATACTAACACACATACACACAGTCACAGTAACGCACGTACACACAGTCACAGTAACACACATCCACACAGTCATATTAACACACATCCACACAGTCATACTAACACACATCCACACAGTCATACTAACACACATACACACAGTCAAAATAACGCACATACACACAGTCACAGTAACACACATACACACAGTCACAGTAACACACATCCACACAGTCACAGTAACACACATCCACACAGTCACAGTAACACACGTACACACAGTCATACTAACACACATACACACAGTCACACTAACACACATCCACACAGTCATACTAACACACATACACACAGTCATACTAACACACATACACACAGTCACACTAACACACATCCACACAGTCATACTAACACACATACACACAGTCACACTAACACACATCCACACAGTCACAGTAACACACATACACACAGTCATACTAACACACATACACACAGTCACACTAACACACATCCACACAGTCACAGTAACACACATACACACAGTCACACTAACACACATCCACACAGTCACAGTAACACACATACACACAGTCATACTAACACACTTACACACAGTCATACTGACACACATACACACAGTCATACTAACACACATACACACAGTCACAGGAACACACGTACACACAGTCATACTAACACACGTACACACAGTCATACTAACACACATACACACAGTCATACTAACACACATACACACAGTCACACTAACACACATCCACACAGTCACAGTAACACACGTACACACAGTCATACTAACACACATACACACAGTCACAGTAACACACATCCACACAGTCATACTAACACACATACACACAGTCATACTAACACACATCCACACAGTCATACTAACACACATCCACACAGTCATACTAACACACGTACACACGGTCATACTAACACACGTACACACAGTCACAGTAACACACATACATACAGTCATACTAACACACATACACACAGTCATACTAACACACATACACACACTCACAGTAACGCACGTACACACAGTCATACTAACACACGTACACACAGTCATACTAACACACATACACACAGTCATACTAACACACATCCACACAGTCACAGTAACACACATACATACAGTCATACTAACACACATACACACAGTCATACTAACACACATCCACACAGTCACAGTAACACACATACACACAGTCACACTAACACACATCCACACAGTCACAGTAACACACGTACACACAGTCATACTAACACACATACACACAGTCACAGTAACACACATACACACAGTCACAGTTTCACACATCCACACAGTCACAGTAACACACATACATACAGTCACAGTAACGCACGTACACACAGTCACAGTAACACACATACACACAGTCATACTAACACACATACACACAGTCACAGTAACGCACGTACACACAGTCACAGTAACACACATCCACACAGTCATACTAACACACATCCACACAGTCATACTAACACACATCCACACACAGTCATACTAACACACATACACACAGTCACAGTAACGCACATACACACAGTCACAGTAACACACATACACACAGTCACACTAACACACCTCCACACAGTCACAGTAACACACATCCACACAGTCATACTAACACACATCCACACAGTCACAGTAACGCACATCCACACAGTCACAGTAACACACATCCACACAGTCATACTAACACACATCCACACAGTCACAGTAACACACATACACACAGTCACACTAACACACATACACACAGTCACAGTAACACTTATCCACACAGTCATACTAACACACATCCACACAGTCACAGTAACACACATACACACAGTCACACTAACACACATCCACACAGTCACAGTAACACACATCCACACAGTCACAGTAACACACGTACACACAGTCATACTAACACACATCCACACAGTCACAGTAACACACATACACACAGTCACACTAACACACATCCACACAGTCACACTAACACACATCCACACAGTCACAGTAACACACATCCACACATTCACAGTAACACACATCCACACAGTCACAGTAACACACATCCACACAGTCATACTAACACACATAATGAGATGTAAAAATGTCCAACAAAAAGCTGTATAATAATAATACTGTAGTATTCATACTGCACAAAACACATATAGAAACATTTAAAGACACAGTTATGAAAAGCATGCTGAAACACACACAAGGTTACGCACACACAAACACATGGGTGCCGGGTAGCCTAGCGGTTAGAGCGTTGGGTCAGTAATGGAAGCAGTCTCTGGTTTGGATACCTGAGCCAAGAAGGTGAAAAATCTGTCGATTTGCCCCTGAGGAAGGCAGTTCACCCTCATTTCTTCCAGGGGCGCCGTCCTACTATGGCTGACCCTGAAAAACAACACACGCGCACTGCACCTGTCTAGTAAAAACTAAAACACACCATCCTGACAAAGATAAAGAACAGAGGGCATGGTGGATATATTATACTTGGATGTATCCATTAGAATACAGTAAGTAGACAGTGCACTTAAGAAGTTAATAATTGCCCTGATAATGGTATTAACGTCAGCCCTTTGACAGGCCAGCATGACTCCAGCATTCATAGCTGTCAACACAACACTTGTAAACCCACCCAGACACTCTGAGGCTGACTGTGCAGCAATTATCGTGGTACTCTGTATGTGTGCGCATGTACACGGCGTGTGTGTGTGTGTGAGTGTGTGTGTGTGTGTGTGTGTGTGTGTGTGTGTGTGTGCGGTGTGTGAATAAGCAGCGTATATGAGTGCAGGTGTGTTTTGGTCTTTGTCTATGTGAAATGTGAGTTTGTGTGGGTGTGTTGGTGTTTGGGCTTGTGCTTCTATGCGACAGATTAATGGAGTTTATGAGTGTATAATTACAACTCTGGTAATGCCATACATGTCTTATAATCACTGTATTATCTGCTTGTCTTAGCCCTATGACAGCTGGTGACTTTGGTCTCACCCTGTCCCATATCATCGCTCTAATCTCACTCCATATTTCAGCATGAATATTCTCATTAAGTGGGATACATATAATTAAATCACAATTTCCAGTCATAAAGAAAACCAAGTGTGTATACTGTACACTAGAGGACTAAAGTGCCCTTAACCATATTAAAAAACAATGTTAAGTACAGTACATAACCAGAGTGTTGTGAGTGTGTTGTGAGTGTGTTGAGAGCTACTCCTCTCCCCGCGGGAAGGGAGGTGGAAGCAAATTAATTGTTTTAAAGTGGAGAGTGGTGATATATTTTTCTAAACTTACTGTAAGTCACTCAGGAAACCAAATTGCCAAGCAAGTTCTTCCTTGGAAGTTATAATGGGATAATTTGGTTTGAATAAAAGACTAAAAGTAAATAGATGTATTTTTTAAACCTCTTTGAATGAATCCCTTGTCAAAAACAATTACAACAAATTGATTAACAAACCCCCAGTATAATGATCCTTTTGCTTTCAGCCTACCTCAACTACTAATCACGATAACAACACAATGCCTTTAAACAGCCTTTATCCCCCCATATTGCCAAATGCCCTCATTATCCCCTAACACCTAATCCCTAACCACTGACCCTGAACCGACCCTTCACTAACCACGAGGCCGGTGTTCACCCTCACAGGTGCCCCCTCCCCCGCCTCCGAGGCAAGCCGAGCGGTCTTTAGCACGCAGAATGTCCCTGGTTTACAAAGAGAGTCAACGTAAGCATGTTAAACAATACTGAAACAGTAGAACCCTTTAGCCTCTAACCTTTCACTGACCCCTTTAGTAGAACCTCTCCTCGGTGTTAGCCCTCCCCACAGTGACATGACTGTGTTTTAGGTGACTGTGTTTTGTTAGGTATTGCCCCCTAGTGGTGTGGTGGTGTTGTTGACATCAGTATGGTTGGAGCCTTTCTATTGTACTTCTGTTGTTGGACCGTATGAATGGTGTTGTCCTGCGTCCCAAATTGCACCCTATTCCCTATAATAGTACAACACTTTTGACCAAGGCCCATAGACCACTTAGTGTAAACAGTTGATAGGATGGCATTTGGGACACATCTGGGTTCAGATGAACTACTAGCCTCAATGCCTAGCGATGCACTGAGTGTAGATCTGGAAGGATTAGATAGGTGTAAACAAGATGGTGGAATCGTACCCTAGCCCATTCGGGAAGATTGAGCAATTGCTATACAACTAACCTCGGTTAAACCCAGAACTGAAGTCTTGGGTAATTGGTCATATGCTCAATTAAGTTCTGGATCCATACGTGTTAAGATGAGAGATAGAACGAGGATCAGAACCAGAAAGAAGAGCTCCACCCTCTCTCTTTGGAAGATACGTGCAAGTCTATGTGCCTTCCCTTCCAAATTTAAAAAAATTGTAATACCTGTGAAATTGTGATATGTCCAAATAACCAGTGCCAAAAAACAAGACTAATGCGTCGTGATATCGCATGCATCCTATTGTATCATGACAGAGCTACGGTACCATTTATGTTTACATAGTCTGTCCACAAGAGATGACTCTATGACTTACACTCATCTTGTTATTCACTTCTAGGAGGTGCATGGATGGGGGCTAGTGGTTGATTTTGGACTCAGCATAAATGTTAGAAATGCAGGATGGGAGATAACGTTGTCCATTTTGACGTGTGAACCTATCCAGTTGTTGTATCCGTTTCAGTGCCCCCACCTAAATAAGACCTAAACGCATTTAAATGAAAGTGATAAACCATCCATAATAAACCAATGAAACAATCAAACAGGTTTATTATCCCCCATAACGGTTTTCTCCAGCCAATAAACTAGCAGAGATAAAGCCAGGCACTGAAACAGACCCGACACTATGTGTTCTGTATGGGCAAGAAAAGCCTGTCATTGGTCAACGGTAAGATAGCAAATGTGTGTGAGGAGATAATGAATGCGGCTGTCAGTAGAGAATTTACCATTTTGGAAAGGTAGGGTCTGCCAATATGCTAGCCACTGAACAGATGAGTGGATATCAGACAAATCACACACACACACTGATGTGAACACACAGTCACACACACACACAGGAGCTTCAGCACAGACAGACACAGACACACACACACACACACACACACTGGTATTCTGTTTCCCCATCTTCTCCAATCTTGTGGCTGATGACAGCGGTGGGCTTGTGAGTGGTCTCGAGCATTACCAGACATCTACCTGCTCAAATACAATCTATCTCACAATCTCCTCATCGCTTTCTCTCTCTCTCTTCCTCTCCCTCCCCATCTTCCTTCATCTCAGCCTGACCTGTGCTAGAGTAATCACTCATATGGACCCATTCCTCTCTCACTACCAGTCTCTCACTATATTGTGCTGTACAGTATGTGTGTTATCTTGTGTGAGCTATCCCTGTGAGTTAGTGTGCTCTGTGTGCTATGGCTGGTTCCATCTGAAAGGCATTTAACTTCTAAGTGATGACGGAGATGCTAGCCGGATAGCTACTCGCTGCGGCAGGGCCCATATGGCTGCAAATGGATGGAGCCCATGTTCAATCTATCCCCAGTAATGGAGACACTACAAACGAACCTGGCAGGGGCCCATGGCTAGTGCAGGGTGGGAGAGAGAGAGTGAGGGAGAGAGGGAGGGGGTGAGAGGGGTAGGCTGTCCGCTGAAATATGTATTTCTTTCACTCTCCTAACTCTCTTTCTCCCTCCATCTCTCTCTCTGTTATCCGGGGTTGAAAAGGTGAACAAAGACATTTGCAAGCAGTCCCCAGCCAAGCGGTGACAGATCCACTCTCAGTGTGTAATGAAGTACTGAACTGTGTGTGTGTGTGTGTGTGTGTGTGTGTGTGTGTGTGTGTGTGTGTGTGTGTGTGTGTGTGTGTGTGTGTGTGTGTGTGTGTGTGTGTGTGTGTGTGCTCAGGCGTATGGTACGACAGTCGAGCTGATGCATATTTCATCTCTCAAATGGGCTGTTTCTTCCTCTCCATCTTATTTGTTGTTCTCTCCCTCTCTCGCTCTCTCTCTTTCAGAGTTGTGTACAGCTCAGTGGGGTGGACAGGAAATAAGTAGTTATCCTGTATTGTGCTTTTATCCATGGTGATTTTAAATGCAGAAACTGTAGCAGAGGTTCTGAAACTCTGCACTGCAGCTGATATGGCGGGTGTGCATTCATTTCGATTATCAAAACAAATATCATCGGGTAGGAGAAAACATCACAGACCATTTGATTGGATTCCTTTTTGCTTTGGTTACACTGTTCCACAGTTTATCTTATTATTTTTGACTGTGTTATTGAAATGGTAGGACTAGTATTGCCGTTGCAAAGGGAAATTGTGGCAATCACAGTCACAGTACTTTAATAAGGGTGACCCAGGTTAAGCTGAGATGTCTAATGTTTAATGACAACAGCTTATTGTTATTGATTCAGTGAGGTAAATGTACTGCTCTCCTGAACCATTAGGTCCTTTAAATAAATGTTCTGCCGTTGGGCAACAATTTCTGCTCTAAAGTATGCTTTATCTCTCTCTCTCTTTTTCTCTCTCTTTCTCTCTCTTTCTCTCTCTCTCTCTCTCTCTCTTATTCTTCCCCTCTCCATCTCATTCTCTCCTCCATTTGTTCCTAGGGCCTGACATTTATCTTCTTTCTCTCTCCCTCTCAGTATTCCCCTCATTTCCTCATTTGTTTCCCTCTAAACTCAGCCCTCAGTGGCGCAATTGACGCATTAATAGAATAATTAATTCCACTCATTAGCCTGTTTTTAATTATTTCCATGCCTCCTTCCTCTGCGCCCAGTATAAACTCATCATCTGTTTTCATCAAATTGCCCATAAAATCCAAGTGTTGGCACGGCGTATCGTAGCCTTGCGCGCTAACACTCCCTGGCTCTATCAGTGGGGCCTAATGAGGAGACAGTTAGCCCAGACAGAACGAAGCTAAAGCTAGCTCCAATGCGCACTAAGGGGCACTATGCTAATGCAGCTCATTTAGTGTCCTTGGACCAATTAAGAGGTGAGGTGAAAAGGGCCACGTTGCTTGCCGGAACTGTTTATGGAGAGGGACTAGAACAGGACCCTGAATAGGACTGCAGCAGCCATGCTGTAGCCGACTGCAATGTGTGTCTGATTTCTCATTTTACAGAAATGTGTAGCCCTTAACAGACTGTATTTGTTCCACATTCACTGGTCCCTTTGAAGACCCCTACTACTACAATACAAAGCTTGTTTATTATTCCACTCAACGGTTAGTTGTACTCAGTGATTGTTTCTGAGCGTGTGTAGTAGGGGCCTTGGTACAGCATAATGATGGTATGATTAGTTGTGGTAATGGTAAGATATCTCAAAAAAGTGTTCATCTAACGTTTCAAAAAAGGAGAGGGAAGCTCATGGCTTTGTATCCCTGCAGGCATGTGGGATTTGTAATGATTTTTGAAAAGAGAGAGAGAGCGGGAAGATACAGGCCATGGAGAGAGGAAGCGGTCGAAACAGAGAGAGACAAAGAGAGAGTGAGGGAAAGAGACAGAGTGAGCCGGCGAGAGAGAGAGAGCAATATTGTATTTTGAGTGTCCACCTCATCCCTTTTTTGTTTAGAGACCCAAAGCCCACTGTTGCCTCATCAGAACCCAGAACAATTATACTTCCTGTATTATTACCTGACCCTCTGGTACCCACTCATCTCTGGCCCGGGCTCTGGATGCTTGGCCTCGCTTGCTGTCCATTGGTCATTCTGTTTACAGTATCTAATCATTTATATGTCTTCTAATTCTTCTAAATGTGTGCATTTCTTGAATTGACATTTTATTTTGATGCCTGTGAGTCTGACTGACTGTCTGTCTGTTACTGGATGGTACGTTGTTATTTCATTGCCTCTTTTTATTTGTTTTTGTTTGTATGTTGTCTGGGTTGGGCTTCGTCATTGCTTGGTGCTACATGTTTCTCTGTCTTAGTTTGACTGTAGCCAGGCAGCAAGCAGAACCAAGGGCAGCCAACACAAGAAAGGTAAAATACATCTGAACACAGCCCCAAAATCAACTCTTCTCACCCCCCTTCATCCCACTATAGTCCGTGCCCCTACCAGGGGTATATTTGGGGGTCTGGCTGTGTGTGTTCTCTCCACTCCACTCTCTATAGACAAATAGATAGGTGATCCTAAAGCTGTAGTGTGTGTAGGACTGTGTAGTGTGTGTAGGACTTTTTCTGCACTGATTCCCCCGTCTCCTTTCCACCTGAACATATGTACTGGTGTAATGCTTGTAGTGAGGTCTCTGACCCCTTCCTTTGTATATTTTCTTCTCTTTGTGAACTTTGACGTGTGATGTCGCTGTGGTGTCACTTCCTGCTTGGATGACGGTGGTGGTGGTGGTGGTGGTGGTGGGGATGCTGTCGGTTTCCCTGACGTCATTTTCCTCTCTTCCTCACTTGTTTCTTTTGTGTTAGATCAGTGTGGTATAGAGGCAGGATCCCAGAAAGAGACAGACACAATTGTATAGGAGATAGAGCTGAGGACAAGAGAGAGATAGTGAGAGAGAGATAGGGGAGTATGGATTAAGAGAGGGAAGGACAGGGGCATTCAGGGAAATCCCCTGTGAGAAAGAGTGAGGGGTGATAGAACAAGAGGAAGAGGAGAAGAGAAATGATAGAGAATGAACAGAGATCGAGGGAGAGGGCAGTGATAAAGAGGGAGACGGGGAGAAGGTCTGTGTGTTTAAGGTCTGAGGCGAAACACAGAGAATCAGCACCACCAAGCTTTCCAACGCTTCGCCAGCTCGGTTGCCAGGTTTAGGGTCTGGATGTATGGAGGGTTGCCAGATTGGAGCCCAGTGTGGAGAGGATGGGGATGCAGAAGTTGCACAGATCTAGGATAATCTTACCCTCCCAAAATCATAAGCTTAACCATTAGGGAGGAAATATAAAACTGGCCTTAGATCAGTGTCCAGGGGCAACTTCGTTTCTCTCTGATGCAGAGCATGTCATCCCTCTCCTCCCCTTGACCACTCTGTTTCTCTCTCTCTCTCCATTGCCTGTGACCAGGACTGTCCTAACCTTCTTCATTCTTATGATTAGATTAGGATAGCCATAGCCTTTACGCATTTCCAACTGTTTGTGTGTTTCCTGCAGTGTGTCTGTGGCGTTTCACTGTGCAGTGTGTGTCTGTGGCGTTTCACTGTGCAGTGTGTGTCGGTGGCGTTTCACTGTGCAGTGTGTGTGAGTGGGGGTGTTTCTCTTTTCATATAATGTGCCACAAGAGAACGGGAGAGGAGGAATGTGAAAAGGAGAGGAACATGGGGAAGGGCACAACACACAGCTTGCCCGTGGAGGTGGAAGAACAATACTGTTGTTGTTGTTTCAGGGCAGAGCTGTCAGTGACTGTGATTCCCCCCTCTTCTCACTCCTTCGCACTCTCTTTCTCCTCCTTCCTCCTCTCTTTCTCCCCCTCCCATCTTATCGCAACAGAGGGAAAAGCGATGGAGCATTTCGTCTGCCGGAGGTGAAAAGAACTCTTCGAGTGTAAGTAGAAGAGAAGTGGCAGGCAGAGGAAAGAGGGATGGGGGAGAGGGAAGGAGTGAGAGGTGGGCTGAGGGAGGCAGAGAGAGAAAGGTAGACGGAGGGAGAGGAGAGGAGAGAGTGGACTGAAAGAGGCAGAGAGAGAGGTAGATGAAGGAGAGGAGAGAAGCACAACTGAGTTAGCGTAGTCTCCCAGGGATAAAGTTATGCTTGACAGCAGCATTACCCACATTTCTGCATTACAAAATGTTGCTTCGCTGGCGTTTAGCATTCAAATTGCCTCCCAGATTATGCTTTTTGCATTCATTCTGCCAACTGTCAGCCTGAGACGACGCAGGGAGAATTATATTCAGGCTAATATTGCCTCCTGGTGGTCAGTGTAGTCACAACAGGCTGTGTGGACCACTGAGGAAAAACACACTGTGTGTGTGTTTTCTGTGACACAGAGAGACAGGTGTAGTTAGTATTTTATTGAGAGTGGTAGATGGGAAAGATGAAATGGAGATAGCGAGAGGAGAAGGAACCGGACAGAGAGATAGGGGACAGCGGGAGCGTGTTAACGAACAGCATGACTCTCTGCTTATAATAGCCAATATTCTTCACTCTCCACAATCCGAAACACACACACACACACAGCAAGGGCACACGGGCTGTGACAGTGCCATCGATTTTGTCCAAATTTACTCAAATACGCACCCAGATACACACGCATCACATTTTCATCAGAGGGGGTAGTAGGAAGTGCCTGCCAGTGAATCCATTTAGAGGTGGGAGGTGCTTTTCAAAAAGGCCACCTCAGGTGGATGTTGGCAGTGAAAAAACAACATATTACATCAGAGATGGTATAGAAGCAAGACTATCCCTTGTGATATGGGGTGAACACTGTGGTGGTGGGATACAGAATGAGCCAACATTACAGTCATTGGTTAAAGCCATTCAAGCAACTCGATGAGGAAATCACTTAGAGGGTGTTATCTTCCTTCCCTCTAATATCTATGCTACAGAGTTCGGTGTGATTTAAATAATAAGCATCAATTCCAAATGGTTCACCCCAGGATTCTCTGGCTCTCGTCCAACATAGCTACTGGCTTTTTGAGTGTGCAGGGTTTTGATTCAGCCCTGCAGCAACACACCTGATTCAGCTAATTATGGCCCAGAGGTTAAACCATCATTAGGTGAATATTCAAATCAGATGTTTCACTGCAGAGCTTGAATTAAAGCCTGCACACCTAGTAGCTTTTCCAGAGAGTTATTCCAGGTTAACCCATTGGGCCATTTTTGCACATATAGAAATGGAATCATTGTATATTATAGAAGATATATATATTATATTTCTATGGTTTCACCCTGCATGAAACATTATAGAATGAAATGCTTCACTCTGTTCATGGCAATTCCAAGCTTAGCATTAATAACGGCGCTTGTGTGTATTTCTGGGCCAATCACTGTCCTCACATAATGCTATGTCTCATGGCTACAACCCTTGTGTTGTATCTGTGCATGATAAAGATCCCTGATTTCAGTGACGGACCTTTTCTGATGCTAATGTTACTTCCGCTTTAGTCTTAGTTAATCCCATAACATGAATTTCAACATGTATTTTACATACATGAAAGGCCCACCGGCAGACCGTATGCAGTGTGCAGTGATCACAGAGCCAGCAGGGTGAGTCCAGTGAGAGCCAGGGCAGACAAATCCATCCCCGTCAACACTTACTGGGAGAGAAAGGAGATGTTAGTGAGGAAAACAGCAGGTAGCCTTGACATAAAAAAAGACAAAAAGAAGGGAATGCGTTAATTTATAAGATCGAGATCATGATGCTAATGGTGAACTTATGCTAGCACAATTGTTTACAGACAGATTATTTCACTTATAATTCACGGAATCACAATTCCAGTGGGTCAGATGTTTACATACACTAAGTTGACAGTGCCTTTAAGGATAGCACCTCACATATTTTTCCATTACCATAAATTCATAAACCATCACGGTTCACAGAAAACACATTTCACAGCGAAAACAAATCAATTACCTGTTGAAGAACTTCTGCTGAGGGCTTCCCAAGTGTCCAACGAAGACAATCCATGGTTCTTTTGTTAGAAAAAGTAATGTATTATATCCATAAATCTCAGTTTGGTTGGCGCATTATAATGAGAAAATACAGCCTCTACTCGTCCATTGAAACGTGAAGAGAACTCGTTCAACTTATACCTATAAACTTGTCCAAGAACAATCAAACATAATTGTAAATGTATCCTTAGGAACACTTTTATGTACATATAGTATAATATTTCAACCGGAATATAAACTGGGCGATAAGAAAGGGAAAAACCACAGAGCGCGCCAGCCGGGAACGCACATTTTCTTCTATTGACATCTGTGTGGCCACTTCCTTATTCGTCTTCTTCTACAATCTAAAAGCAGCTAAAAAGAATCAAAACACTTTCTCGAGACTGTTGACATCCAGAGGAAGCAATAGGTACTGCATTCATATGCCCTTATATGTGCATTTTCATAAGGGAGGGGTTCCAAATGAGGCAATGTGTCAAAACCACTTTTTCCAGGACAGAAATTCCTCGGGTTTTCGCCTGCCATATCCGTTCTGTTATACTCACAGACAAAATGGTTAACACTTTTAGAAACGTCAGCGTGTTTCCTATCCAATGGTACTAAATATGTGCATATCCTATTTTCTGGGCCTGAATGGGAGGCATTTTACTTTGGGCACGCCAGGCTCTCCAAAACGGTCACCTCGTGCGTCGATCCCCAAGAAGTTAACTTCTTAGGGAGCGGCAGCTGAGGTGTCGGTTTTGGAGAGTCTGGCGTGCCCAAAGTAAAAGGCCTGCCACTCAGGCCCAGAAACTAGGATATGCACATAATTAGTACTATTGGATAGGAAACACTCTGAAGTTTATAAGAGTGTTAAAATATTGTCTGTGAGTATAACAGATCTGATATAGAGGAATTTCTGTCCTGGAAAAAGTGGTTTTGACACATTGCCTCATTTTGAACCCCTCCCTATTGAAAACAGCCATATATGGGAGTAAGATTGCAGTACCTATTGCTTCCACTGGATGTCAACAGTCTCTAGACAGTGTTTGGTGATGTTAGGTTGCTCTGGATGGTAATAGAAGAAGAATTTCAAACTAGTCACCGGATGTAAACAGAAGAGGAGGCGTGTTCACGGGCTCGCGCGCGCTGTGGTTTTTTCCTTTCATATCGTCCAGTTTATAACCCGTTTGAAATATTATAGTAAATATACATAAAAGTGTTCCTAAGGATACATTATCAATGATGTTTGATTGCTCTTGGACAAGTGTATAGGTATAGGTTGAACGTGTTCTCTTCACGGTTCAATGGGCGAGTGGACGCTGTATTTTATGATCATAACGCGCCAACCAAACAGAGATTTATGGATATAATAAATGACTTTTTCTAACAAAAGAACCATTGGATGTCTTCGTTGGACACTTGGGAAGCCCTCAGCAGAAGTTCTTCGAAAGGTAAGGGATTTTATATTAGCGATTCGATGCGTTTTATGAGACCCGCTTTGGTTATGGATTTATGCTAATGCTTAAATATGAGAGGGGCTATCCTCAAACAATCAAATGTTGTGCTTTTGCCAAATGTTGTGCTTTCGCTAGCGCCCCACTGCTCCCTAAATAGTTAACACCCCGGCAGTCCTACAATCTAAGCTAGGTGCCCTCAATCTCACACAAATCATCAAGGAACCCACCAGGTACAATCTTAAATCTGTAAACATGGGCACCCTCATAGATATTATCCTGACCAACTTGCCCTCCAAATACACCTCTGTTGTTTTCAATCAGGATCTCAGCAACAACTGCCTCATTGCCTGCATCCGCTTTGGGCCCGCGATGAAACGACCACCCCTTATCACTGTCAAATGCTCCCTAAAACACTTCTGCGAGCAGGCCTTTCTAATCGACCTGGCCCGGGTATCCTGGCAGGATGTTGACCTCATCCCGTCAGTCGAGGATGCCTGGTCATTCTTTAAAAGCAACTTCCTCACCATCTTAAATAAGCATGCCCCTTTCCAAAAATGGAAACTAAGAACAGATACAGCCCTTGGTTCACTCCAGACCTGACTTCCCTTGACCAGCACAAAAACATCCTGTGGTGGACTGCTATAACATCGAATAGACCCCGCGATGTGCAACTGTTCAGGGAAGTCAGGAACCAATGCACGCAGTCAGTCAGGAAAGCAAAGGCTAGCTTTTTCAAACAGAAATCTCACTGGTCATCCCCAAAGCCAATTCCTCTTTTGGCCGCCTTTTCTTCCAGTTCTCTGCTGCCAATGACTGGAACGAACTACAAAAATCACTGAAACTGGAGACACTTATCTCACTCACTAGCTTTAAGCACCAGCTGTCAGAGCAGCTCACAGATCAATGCACCTGTACATAGCCCATCTGTTAATAGCCCAATCAACTACCTCATCCTCTACCGTATTCATTTATTTATCTTTCTCCTTTGCACCCCAGTATTTCTACTTTGCACATTCATCTACTGCACATCTACCATTCCAGTGTTAAATTGCTATATTGTAATTACTTCTTACCTCATTTGCACACATTTTATATGAATTTGTTTTTCTACTGTATTGACTGTATGTTTGTTTACTCCATGTGTAACTCTGTGTTGTTGTATGTGTCGAACTGCTTTGCTTTATCTTGGCCAGGTCGCAGTTGTAACTGAGAACTTGTTCTCAACTTGCCTACCTGGTTAAATAAAGGTGAAATAAAAATAAAAAATAAAAACATGTTGTGGGGGTGCTTTGCTGCAGGAGGGACTGGTGCACTTCACAAAATTGATGGCATCACGAGGAAGGGAAATTATGTGGATATATTGAAGCAACATCTCAAGACTTCAGTCAGGAAGTTAAAGCTTGGTCGCAAATGAGTCTTCCAAATGGACAATGACCCCAAGCATACTTCCAAAGTTGTGGCAAAATGGCTTAAGGACAACAAAGTCATGGTATTGGAGTGGCCATCGCAAAGCCCTGACCTAAATCCTATAGAAGATTTGTGGGCAGAACTGGAAAAGCGTGTGCGAGCAAGGCCTTACAAACCTGACTCAGTTACACCAGCTCTGTCAGGAGGAATGGGCCAAAATTCACCCAATATATTGTGGGAAGCTTGTGGAAGGCTACCCGAAATGTTTGACCCAAGTTAAACAATTTAAAGGCAATGCTACCAAATACTAATTGAGCGTATGTAAACTTCTGACCCACTGGGAATGTGATGAAAGAAATAAAAGCTAAAATAAATCATTCTCTCTACTATTATTCTGATATTTCACATTCTTAAAATAAAGTGGTGATCCTAACTGACCTAAGACAGGGAATTTTTACTTGGATTAAATGTCAGGAATTGTGAAAAACTGATTTTAAATGTGTTTGGCTAAGGTGTACGTAACCTCCGACTTCAACTGTACGTAATAACGCACAATAGGAAGGTCTGAAAGGATGGTTTGGGATTTGGCTTGTTCTGAAGTATCACCATGAGTTTTTAAACAGCAGGTCTCATAGGTAGATTTAACCTGGGGTCACACATAGGATCAGCTTTACCATTAGGGGTTAAGATGCAAAAACTGACCTTAGATTAGTGGCAAGGGGCAACAGATCTAGGATCAGCTTAACCTCCACAGATCCTAACTTTAACCATAAGGGAAATCTCAATACTGACCTAAGATCAGCTAGCCAGGTGAAGCTTCACCCTGCTCCATTGTTAAATAATAATGAAAAATAAGAATGTATTGTATTTAGTTACGTACACAAAAAAAAGATCTGACATTCCATGTCTCCTGTGTGTTTGACATTTGACCCCGTGCAGGACAAGTCAACCCCGACCCAAGACGACCAGCACTCCTGGGACAGCTTCAAGACCATGACCCCTGAGCTGTCCATCGTGCCGGGGGAGCACAAGGACAGGATGGAGCTGCACAACAAGACCACCTGGGACTCCTCGTCTGCCAACACACCTGACACGTCCGAGGGAGACTTCCAGACTGAAGTGTGATGAAACACACACACACACATACATACATACAGAAACACACAAAGAAACCCAGATAATGCACATACACACACAAACTAAAATGTACACACAGACAGAAACGCAAAAACAAGTACATTCAGAATCAGAGAAACACACACGCACATACACACATACACACATACATACAGATTCAAGCGTAGACATACAGGTAGCCACATGTACATACAAAGACAGACACACAGCCCTCCTCCAAACCGCTCTTCACATGCTAAAATCTGCTCTCTAAAGGATGCTATAATTTGTTTACTGCTACAGTGGACAAGGACAAAGCAAAGACAACTGCTCTCTTCTATATTTTCAAACAGACTTTAAATGAGAGAACAGGGGCTTGAAAGAGACTGGGACAGAGACATTTTTAAATGGACAAAAAAACTAAAAAACTTTCTGAAAAATGTCTTGGTTTTATTCACTGGAAAAAAGGATTCTCTTTCACCTGTTTGATGATTTGAAAAAAAAAATATGAATATTTCTGCACCGTTCTGTTCTTTTTATAGAGAAGAAATCTCACTGATGTTTGGCACACTGTTAAACCCCTTAGGCTCCCTCTCTTCATTTCTCTCCTTCTTTCCCTTCTAATGGATGACGCAAGCACTCGTTTTTTCTTCTTTTTTTGGAGGGGTTGGGGAGGGGTATGTAGGGAGGTATAGAACGGATCATTGACATGTGGCATCCTCAGATGTCTCACACTCTTCTCTCGTCATCCTTTTTCAATGTCGTGTTTTTTCCTTTTTGTATTGTTATGATTTTAGTTATGATGTCCTTTCTCTTTGGTTAAATAATTTTTTTTTGCAACAAAAACAATTTGTGACAAAAAAACCTTCAACTGAGTTTCAGTTGTTGTCTCATTGTCTATCTCTTATATGAAAGTCCTCTTTTATTTTGAGTTTCCGTTCGTGCTTGTGCTGCCTTTTCCATGCGGAATTTTAAAGACTGATTTATAACACATCTGTGATACGTGAGCTTGCTTTCTGAGGCAACATGTTCTCAACGGTACACCTGTGGGAATTGAGCAAAGGTTATCATCCAGATTCACGCACATTTCCATCGCTCTTTTTTCCAGTCTAGTAAAAAAAGTATTTCAAAGTCTTGAAACATTTGAATCAATTACAGACATAACCAACCAATGCTGTCTTTCTGTCAGGAGAGTGTAGCCTATCTGAAAGTGTTCCTGTAGTATTTCCCTTCCTTCCATATGGATCCCAGGTCTTGTTATAAGTGTATTTCAATTCTTCTTACTCCCACTGCTTTAGGTGCTGTATCACTGTGCCATGCATCTGCTCTCAGCCCCTCAAGAAAACGGGGAAATAAAGTAATCTATAGTTTCAGATGTAAGGACCCGAGGTGCTTTTGCTACTCAGCTTGTCCGTAGTTGTCTTTGTTGTGAATGAACGAGAGGAAGCAAAACAAGGAATAGGTAGATAGTTAGGATAGCAACTCAACCCAAACGTTCCACTTCGGTCAGAAACGCCGACAGGGCTTTTGTGGAAAATGTAGACAGGTGTGAAATCAAAGTATATCCCCAAACATGTTCATTGTGTGCATCTCTCTCTCTCTCTAGCTCTCTCTCTCGCTTTCTTTCTATTCTTCTCTCTCTGTTTATCTCTCTCACTCGCAGTCTGTCTCACTGTTTCTCTCACTCTCACATTCCTCACTCCACCATGGATCATAAAATCTTCATGTAGCAGTGCAGTCCTTTCTATCAGCTCTGAGAGAGAGAGAGAGAGAGAGAGAGAGAGAGAGAGAGAGAGAGAGAGAGAGAGAGAGAGAGAGAGAGAGAGAGATGAAACGGAGGAGTGAGATAAGAAGAGATGCGAGTGAGATAAGAAGAGATGCGAGTGAGATAAGAAGAGATGCGAGTGAGATAAGAAGAGATGCGAGTGAGATAAGAAGGTAATAGAGTGCCGTTTGGGACGTAGACAAATCACTTATGAGTTAACTATATAAAGTTAACTTTGTTTTCAAAATTGAAAACATCACACACAAAAAACAGCCACACCTGACTATGTTTTAATACTACACTCTGAGAAAAAAGGTGCTATCTAGAAACATTGCAGGTAGAATCTTTGTGGGTTCCATGTAGAACTCTTTCTACAGAGGGTCTACATGGACCCCAAAAGGATTCTACCTGGAACCAAAAAAGGGTTATTCTGTGGGGACAGACGACTAACCTTTTAGGAACCCTTTTTCTAAGAGTAAATAGCACCCATAGCACCCATCCACTAATTCACTATACTCTTGACTCTCCACTCCCATCACTAAGTACTGAGAGTTGGTTGGAGAGATGAGGTGTTTTAAAGGCATACCTCCTGCAGGGCACATCTCCAGGGTTAGTCCTTACACCTCCTTAGCAGATTTGCAATACCTCCCAATTAGACTAGGGCTGTGGAGAGAAGGATGAGAAAGAGAGAGAGAGCGAGATATTAAATACAGTCTCACTGGTCTCTAGTATATGAGAGAGAGAGAGAGAAAGAGAGAGAGAGAAGGGATGAGAAAGAGAATAAGTGAGATTGACAGAACAGAATACAATGAGAGAAAAGAGAATGATATAAAATCAGTGAGAGAAAGAATTATAGAGTGAGCGCAAGGGAGAGCTAAATAGGTAGAGAGAACTAGAGATGGAGAGCAGCGGTGAGCTCTAACAGCAATTATCCAGGGGAATGTCCTGACATTTGTCCTGACATTTTCCGAGGCTGCCCTCAAACCATCTGTGTAAAGATCCCTAATGGTACAGCGTGGAACACACACGCAGATGGCAAGACAAGAGGGCCTGCCTCTCAAACCTTTACCGCTAATCAGCTGATATGCAGCTCTAGCAGGACGAAGTCGCCCCAGACGCTGATCTAAGGTCAGTTTTGCATTACCCCTCCCTAATGGTTTGGGTTGGGAATGTGGGCAGGGTAAACTGATCCCAGATCATTTAAGGGCTACTTATCTCTGACTCATCGTACAACTGTGAAGGGAAGGTTTATGATAGGTACTCATGAGACTGTAGATTCACCTTAGTTCTCTCACACAGAGGAACGGCTGATGGTATCCTAATCCTTGTTCTATCCTAATCTTAATTCCAAATGCCACAACCAGGTTGATAAATACCACACTAGAGAGAAAGGTAAGTGAGAGAGTGGGGATGAAACGTCCTGAATTGACAAACTTCTACAGATCCTCAAGATCACTAGTGTTTATATTGGACCATGATCATGTGACTGTGCCTAAATCTGTTTCATTCCATCAATCAGTGTCCACTTCCTTTGTGATCACCTCTGATCTTTTCTGGGCTACCAGAAAATCCATCTGATTGATACAGAAGACAACTTCTCTAACTCTAAAACGATGTGTTGTGTTAGTTTGTTTGTCATGGTCTTTTGAAAAGTTTCAGACTATGACTATACAATCTGTCAACGAGAACTTCAATCGTGAAATTTCAAAACCGTGAATCCTGTAAAGATTTAGTTAATTGCACAGATGAGGTATTGAAAGCAGTGTTTGAAATGTATCTTCAGAGTTTGTGGTTTTGATGCAAGAATATTATGCATTTGCTAAACTCTGGAGAAAGGAGAGTTTGATAGGTGCAAGAAAGAGAAACTATGATCCTGGACTACAGAGGTTACCCTCCAACCTACCATGCTTGAGATGTTGACCTAGCTTCCCATACAACCATCAAAGCTCTCCCACTGGTGGTACAAAAGAAAGTCCCTCCTTCCTTTTCCTTCCACATTCATGTTTTTTATACATAAGATTGTACAAAGTAGTCCTCTGTTTTCATAGAGTGTCTTTTTTATATGAAAATAAATTTTCAAATTGATTCAAGTGTGTCATGTTGATACCTGGTGGTTTGGGCCTTTGTCAGAGAACTACTGTTGCTTGGATCAGTGGCGGTTCTAACTGTAATTTTTATTCTGACATTTGGAACAACACAAATAAATAATCATAACATTTAAAACTATATAAATATAAAATATATACAAAAACAAGACTCATAAATATTTTAAAAAAGTAACAACGACAAATAGAAACAAATTGTACAATATAAATGCAAATAAAAGAGAGAATCAAATTATTACACTATTACCCTATCGCTAACAAAAAACACACTAATAAAAATAAATTGCACAAATGCTATAAATACACTATACACTATAAATAGACAAATACACAAATAGAGAACCTGAATATTACACTATTGCACTTCAAACAAGAAGCACACAAACTAAATTGCACAACTACCATCTAAACCCTGTCCTTTCTTGCCTTCCTTGATGCAAAGTCAAAGTCATCATAAGAAATCTGCCCAGCAATTTCATGGTTAATACTGATGACAGCAAGGCCACTAAGGCATTCCTGTGACATGGTGGACCTCAGGTAGGATATGATGAGCTTCCGCTTTGAAGGCTCCTCTCTCCTTCAGCTACGATCACTGGAAGAGTAAGACAAATTCTGAGAGCAGTCCACAAATGTGGATACATTTCTGAGAGCTCCCTTTTGTGTATGAATATCAGCAGCTCAAGCAGGGTCTTCGATGACAAGTCAGGTAAGTTCTTCAGTTCCTGTGCAAGCTCACTGCCATCCAAGTCTGAGTGTTCTTTATAGTGCAGTGTCATACTAAGGGCCTCACGTTGTTCTGTCAGCTCCTCATTTGAGAGACTTTGGAAGGTTTAGAGCACTCCAAACTTCTCTCCCACATTTTCCAATGTGGAAAATCTTTCCTGAAGGACTGAGGTTTGTGGACCTCAGCCTTTTTTGTTGAAGAACGGCCTCTACATTGATACCCTCGCAAATATCCCTGGCTGACATTTGTGCAGTTATAAAGCCTGTTGCCCTGTAGTTGCTGAGAACTCTCAATTCAATTAAATTCAAGGCGCTTTATTGACATGGGAAACATATGTTAACATTGCCAAAGCAAGTGAAGTAGATGATATACAAAAGTGAAATAAACAATAAACATTTACAGTAAACATTATAATCACAGAAGTTCCAAAAGAATAAAGACATTTCAAATGTCATGTTATGTATATATACAGTGTTGTAGAGATTGTGCAAATGGTTAAAGTACAAAAGGGAAAATAAATAAACATAAATATGGGTTGTATTTACAAGGGTGTTTGTTCTTCACTGGTTACCCTTTTCTATTGGCAACAGGTCACAAATATTGCTGCTGTGATGGCACACTGTGGTATTTCACCCAGTAGATATGGGAGTTTATCAAAATCTGGATTTCTTTTGAATTCTTTGTGGGTCTGTATAATCTGAGTGAAATATATGTATCTACTATGGTCATACATTTGGCAGGAGGTTGGGAAGTGCAGCTCAGTTTCCACCTCATTTTGTGGGCAGTGTGCACATAGCCTGCCTTCTCTTGAGAGCCAGGTCTGCCTACGGTGACCTTTCTCAATAGCAAGGCTATGCTCACTGAGTCTGTACAAAGCTTTACTTAATTTTGGGTCAGTCACAGTGGTCAGGTATTCTGCCACTGTGTACGCTCTGTTTAGGGCCAAATAGCATTCAAATTTGCTCTGTATTTTGTTAATTCTTTCCAATGTGTACTTATCTTTTTGTTTTCTCATGATTTGGTTGGGTGTAATGGTGTTGCTGTCTTGGGGCTCTGTGGGGTCTGTTTGTGTTTGTGAACAGAGCCCCAGGACTAGTTTGCTTAGGGGACTCTTCTCCAGGTTCATCTCTCTGTAGGTGATGGCTTTGTTATGGAAGGTTTGGGAATCGCTTCCTTTTAGCTGGTTGTAGAATTTAGCGGCTCTTTTCTGGATTTTGATAATTAGAGGGTATCAGCCTAATTCTGCTCTGCATGCATTATTTTGTGTTTTACGTTGTACACAGAGAATATCTTTGCAGAATTCTGCATGCAGAGTCTCAATTTGGTGGTTGTCCCATTTTGTGAATTCTTGGTTGGTGAGTGGACCCCAGACCTCACAACTATAAAGGGCAATGGGTTCAATAACTGTTTTTTTAGAAGTATTTTTAGCCAGATCCTAATTGGCATGTCAAATATTATGTTCCTTTTGATGGAATAGGTGACCTTTCTTGCCTTGTCTCTCAGATCTTTCACAGTTTTGTGGATGTTACCTGTGGTGCTGATTTTTAGGCCAAGGTATGTATAGTTTTTTGTGAGCTCTAGGGCAACGGTGCCTCTCTCTGTCTTTCTGAAAAGACTGACTGAGAAGACTGACTGCAACATCCACATGCATACTGGGTGACTGCATCAGCTTACTCACTTGTTGGATCTGACTCAAGATCTCATACCACACCACTGTACAGACGCTGAAGCTCCTCTGACAAGGACTGGGCCTCAATCTTTATCACAGGATCTCTGGTTTGATCCCTCACCTAAATCAGTACCTCTCTCACCGCTGCTGCCTGATACCTTAGAGGCTCGACACTCTTAACTTTCCTCTCCCACCTTGTCTCAGTCCACATCTTCAAAGTGATGTCCACATGTTTTTTCAGGATGGCCCATCGCTGTGTGGAGGCTGAGAACAAAGTGTACAGTTTGTGTAAGATGCCAAAGTAAACTGTGGCATCGACAGAACTTTTAGCAGCATCAGCCACAACCAGGTTCAATGTGTGAGCCCCACGTGGTACAAATAGAGCTCTTAATTTCCAGGAGTCTGGCTTGGACACCTTTGCATCTCATGTTGCCCCATTATCATAAGACTGTCCTCTGCAGTCCTCAAAATGAGTTTTTAGCTTCTCTAATCTTTTGAGAATCAGGGATGCCAAATGCTGGCCCGTGGACTCCTCTGCCTCCAAAACCCCCATAGAATGATCCTTTATGTGGGGCTCCTCCTTCAGTGACACAATTCTAATCTAATCACAACTGACAACTGTTCAGTGTGGCTGACATCTGAGGTACAATCTAGAATGACAGAGAATACTTTTGCCAGCTTGATGTCACTCACCATTATTGAAATGACCTTGCTGCTCAAGAAATCAATGAGTTCATTCTGTATTTGGTGGCTAAGGCAGCTGGTGGTGTGACTTGAGGTTCCTTGTTGGGCACGGTTAAGGTGCTCTTTCATGACTGGATCAAATTGTGCCATTAGTTCAACCTCTTTCATTTGATGGAGAGTACAGTGTTTCTGTGTGTCCCCTCGAGTTTGCTAAATTAATTTTCTTCTTAGAAAAGAGTTTGCAGCAGAAGCAGAAGTGGCTGTTGTTTCTTTCAGAATACACCAACCAACTTCTAGGTATTTTTTCACCACTCACCAAGGTCTTCCTGAAATACTGGTGGCGGCAACTTCTTCCATCTCATTCCTTGGGAAAACAAAGTCAGGTGGTACCTCACTTGGTCCTCTGCAAACTAGTTGTGTCCGAATTCTGTCAGTCAGAACTGAAGACCAGTCAGCTGGGTCTGTAGACAGTGGTTCATCCTCAGAAGCAGAATTTGGTGGGGATGCTGCTGCAGGCATTTCTAATGGAGAGCACATGGGCATTAGTTTATACACATTATTCACAACATTTATACTAGTGGAACATCCCACATACGTACCCAGAAATAATAAAATCATCATTGTTGTCTACAATATGGAAACAAAACTGTTCAAGAGGGAAATTATTTATTTTCTTTATGTTAGGCAGGGATGCACACATAAACACGTGTCCGTGTACCCACACACACACACACACGTGCGCACAAACACACATGAAGAATCCTGCTGGGGTGAAGTGGAAGCAAATGGGTCTTCCTCCCTGTCAGAAGGCTTGGTGTAGTTGGTGCAAAAGAGTCAGGCGCAGGACAGCAGAGATGAGCAACACAACGTAGTTTACTCAAAATATTTACAAAGTAGAACAAATACCAAGCCCACCAAATGGACTGACATAAATTGGAACATTTACGCACACAAACATGGGGAAATCAGAGGGTTAAATAATGAACATGTAATTGGGGAATTGAAACCAGGTGTGTGCAAAACAAGGAAAAACCAATGGAAAATGAAAAGTGGATCGGCGACCGCCGATGAGGGACCTACTTCGGCGGAAGTCGTGACAGGTTTTATTCTTAACGATTTTGCACAAACAGAAAAAAATGCAACAATGTGTCTGTGAAACTATATATTCACAGTATTATGAATGAATTGTGTTTTTTTTGGTAGCGTTTCGTAGTGTGGCTGATTTTACTAATTGCGTTTGTACTGTACAAAGTTAGAGGTGCGCTAGATTGATAGATTCCCCCGCTCCCCCTACCTCAGGCTTCCAGTGGGGAGACCTGAGGTCAACCTACCCCTGCCCCCTCCCCATCTCATACTTCTGAGTGAGAGATCTTCCCAGGCATTAGCCTGCCTAGCTCACAAACTAGAATCAGGGCGCCCACTCCGCCCAAGGTTAATTGACCCACACTCCCACACGGTGACATGATATTATTGACATGAAGTGAAAATGAGCGATAGAAAACCAATCGCACAAATGTCACCATTCCGAATTTTTTGGTGCAGGTGCCCCGTGCCGCCCCTGGCAAGATGCCGCCCCGGGCGGCTGCCCGTGTCGCTCATACCTAAATCCGCCGCTGGCCTGGATACCGGTGTATGTGTTGTGCTCTTTTGTCAGAGAACTACTGTAGCCTGGATACCAGTGTGTGTTATGCTCTCTTGTCAGGGCCGGGTATTGACTGATATGCTGCAGTTCGGGGTCCACAATGTCATCAAACCCAATCCACTTCACTGAATGGAGTTTATTTCAATGAAAGTACTTTATATCGGGCATGAGATTCAAGTCAGAGTTACGGTGGTGGATATGCACTTTAAAGATTTGTCAAGACAAATATTGGGGTTGGCAAGATAGCAGAAAAATATCTGGGACCAGGCTAGAAACAGATCTGAGACCAGGCTAGAAACAATCTGGGACCAAGCTAGAAACAATTCTGTGACCAGGCTAAAAACAATCTGGGACCAAGCTAGAAACAGATTTGGGACCAGGCTAGAAACAATTCTGTGACCAGGCTAAAAACAATCTGGGACCAAGCTAGAAACAGATTTGGGACCAGGCTAGAAACAATCTGGGACCAAGCTAGAAACAAATATGTGACCAGGCTAAAAACAATCTGGAACCAAGCTAGAAACAGATTTGGGACCAGGCTAGAAACAATCTGGGACCAAGCTAGAAGTAGATCTGGGACGAGGCTAGAAACAATCTGGGACCAAGCTAGAAACAATTCTGTGACCAGGCTAAAAACAATCTGGGACCAAGCTAGAAACAGATTTGGGACCAGGCTAGAAACAATCTGGGACCAAGCTAGAAGTAGATCTGGGACGAGGCTAGAAACAATCTGGGACCAAGCTAGAAACAAATCTGTGACCAGGCTAAAAACAATCTGGGACCAAACTAGAAACAGATTTGGGACCAGGCTAGAAACAATCTGGGACCAAGCTAGAAACAGATCTGGGACAAGGCTAGAAACTGATCTGGGACCAGGCTAGAACACTGCATATTACACGTCCAATTGTCATTTGATTGACACAGGTTGTTTTGATGAATCAATAACAACAAAGTGACAACAAAGTGCAACAAGTTTGTTAAATTGTGTTTTTCAGGGTTACTCTGTGGACTTGTGTTTGTGCAGCGCTACTGAGCCGAGTGAGAGCATACGACAGTGTATGCTCTCACTCAGTGCACACGCCTCATACACCCATCGCCTGCTCCCAGAGGCTTGTGGGTAATTAAGTGAGAGCGCAGACGGATCCGCCGACGTGGCGGCCATACATCACCTCAGGAGAGGTCACTCTGAGAGGTAGAGAGGAATCAAGAGTGGAAGGACAAAAAGGAGGACTAAACGGAAACGTGAAGGAGAGATCAAAGAGAAAGTGAATAACAATAGGATACAGAGAGAGAGAGAAAGAGAGAGAGTGAGAGTGACAGAGAAGGGAGACCATTGAATACTCCATTGTATACTTTATTGATTCATTTCCTATTTCTGAGAGCAAACGCTTTGAACACCCATCGCAAATTCTCCCAGAGGCTTGTGGGTAATTAACTGACCGCTGACGTGTTAAGTCACCCGGTGAGAAGCCACTCTGAGATTTGCGTTCACACAGTAAGGGATAGTTAGGGAAAGAGGGAAAGAAGAGGAGTAGGAGGGAGTAAGATGACAGAGAGAAAGACGGACATGAAAATGGCAAAGACAAAAAGGTCAAGAAAGAAAAAAAGAAAGTCAAAGCGGGAGAAAGAAGTGAGGACAAGTTAGTGTAAAAAGTGAGAAAGCAAGGAGAGAAGAGAAACAGAGATCCAGTCCAGCTGTGCTATATCTCTCTAAGGGACAGCACTAAAAGTCATTGAGAGGCAAGAACAGAGACAATTTGAGGTAGGCAGAGTCAGACCAAGGGAAAGAAAACAGGGAAAATCCATTGGCTTGATGCTGGTGTCATGTTTCCCTGTCCTGAAACTCCCCGTCCTGTGGCCGGCAGATGGTTCAGTCCCCTAGGCTCTGCCTCGACACTGCTCTGGCAGAGAAATACACAGAACGAAGGTGATGGATGGACGGATGGATGGATAGGGAGGAGAGGAGAAGAGAGGGACTTAGTTGTAGAGTTACTTAAGGTCAGATTAAAATTTGTGTGATTTCATTCAAACTACTGGTCTTGAAATTGTACTCTAGTCTTACAATGCATTATAGGGTGAAATGTCTGCATTCCAAACACTTAAAAGACACACTCTATCCCCTCAGCCCTCAAATTAAGTGGACACTTCTGATGACGTATCATGATGTCTGACGAGTTACACTTGCAGGGAGGAAGGACCGCCCTTGCCCGGAAATTCGTCACCGGTAGGTAGCTTGTGGGTGCTTTATATGCACTACAGTCAATTATGATTGCATGCCTACTTATATTAACTATATAATTATTAATATACACTGTTTGATAGCTAGCAAATTAATTAGCTAACTTACATTAGCCTGCCTAGCTACTTCTGAAGAATAATTATTTTTTTATTTCTACAATTTCAAAAAGATTCCCTTGGTTGGCAAATCATTTGGACCAACAAAAAATATGTCCGCGGGGATTCCCCCAAGGGCATAAGGCGAGGGTAAGTGGACGAGGGTGTCTTTTCTGACTTTGAAACGCAGCCTATAAATGCAATAAAAAAGCATTTTGGACACAGGGGACTGAAAGACAGTATTACCAAGAAAACCACCCTGCACATTTAGCCTTTGAAATGAATGTGGTTATATGTAACAGTTAGGGCTACCGTATAATCGTGTAACCAACGGTTATGGATGAAGACTGTCATGAAAATAAAATAACCGCTGTCATAACTAGCGGGGGAGGGGAGTTTACGGACCGCTGACTGAAGACGGGACAGCTAGGCATTCTTGCAGTTGACTCTGTTTTTCCAAGGATACATGGACTCTTTACAGCGTGATGAAACTGTTGCTCTTTGCTGAAACAAGCAAGGTGTTGTAGCAACACCCCCCTTTCTGCAGCCATGCAGTCAGGAACGGAGGAGTGGAGACTATGTGCGTCTTAATGTACTGTATATTTTTCGTTTATTTTTGCTATTCAAATGATTACAATGGCTACTGAGGTCATTTGGCTGACCAATAACCGTCTTCCAAAGTTTCATGACCTTCACAGCTTTAATAACAGTCCTAAGCATTTTAACAGTGGTTGTAAATAGCTTATTACAGGAAGTCTGACCAGGCAGCTCAGTTGACCTCATCCATAACATTATGGATCAGATCCCCCTAAGTGCCTCTCTATGCCACACTCTAAATGTTGGCTCTAGCCCTTGGCATTGGCATGGACGGGAGAGTGACTGAATCTGGGCAACTGCCCTGTCACAATGGCATTGGAACCCTGTCTATCAGAAAAGGCTTCCGTTGTGCTTCATCAACATTCTAGCCTCACTGAACCATAGAGTGGTCCACTGCAGAGACCCCCGCGGAGCACTGGAGTGAAAATCTAAGCACTGGAGCGAGCAATTGTAGACAATGGTTTGTTGCGGAGCCTGCCAAGAGCTCTGGAGTTTTTGGCATAATGCAGCAGTGTCGTGGGGGAGATTCAAGGACTCAAAGTAGCTGGGATGAACTCCACTCGAGCTATCACACATGCACCTGCTTCCAAACAAGCACATGACCATATGCCTTACATTAGTGTCCTCTTGTCTATGCTAATGTCAAGCATCACCCAAGCATTGTAGGAACCACAAATTGTCCATCCAGATAATTATTTTGTAACCCTACCAAGGGGTACTGGCACGAATGCTTTAAAGTGCTGTAATTGGAGAGTCATCGTCACTGCTTCTGGCACTGCTCAGACTCTTTCACTACAGTGTCAAGTGTTTCCCACCTTCCATGGATGTCTGAGAAGGGGGGGGGTGGGAAGGTGTGATATTCTCCAGCGGAGGTGCCTCGTAGCTGGGGTAATGAGACCAGTTCCAGCTGCCTGGTGACAGATGACCAGAAGTAAAAGCTCTAAATGAGCCACTTCACACTTCCATGTTATTTGTCACACACAAACACACACACAGGTGGGTTTCTCCATGGCTAAGGTTTTTTCACATCCAATTGGACTGTAAATTATAACCTGGGTGTGATGTTATTCTCAGCGGGTGCTTACATGGGTATAACCGTTGTCCAATGAAAGGATTGGGAGATATTAACCTAGACAGACTTGTCGAACACCTTTTTCAACAAGAGAGGTCTTGTGATCTTCTCCAATGATATGCAATAACTAAAGGCAGGAGTCCCAGGGCTAAGGCTTGACTCAGATTGTTTTAACATGACAGTCCCAGGGCTAAGGCTTGACTCAGATTGTTTTAACATGACAGTCCCAGGGCTAAGGCTTGACTCAGATTGTTTTAACATGACAGTCCCAGGGCTAAGGCTTGACTCAGATTGTTTTATCATGACAGTCCCAGGGCTAAGGCTTGACTCAGATTGTTTTAACATGACAGTCCCAGGGCTAAGGCTTGACTCAGATTGTGGGAAGACATAGAAAGTTTAAAACACACACACTAGTGACTTCCATATTCATGACACATGCGTTTTCCCTTCCTATCAACCCATCTATTACTTTCCTTTGTTCCCTCCTCCTCTCTGTTTGTCATGGGGCATTATTTCACTCACCACTCATTCTTTCTGTCTATATCTCTGTCTCTGTTTCTCATCTCATCTGCATCTTCTTCTTTCTACCCCCAGTCTATTAAGCTTTGTGAGACAAGCATGGCACACGCTCACTACACACTACACAAAAAGAGCTCTATCTAGAACCGAAAAGGTTTCTTCGGCTGTCCCCATAGGAGAACCCATTGAAGAACCCATTTTGGTTCCAGATAGAACTCTTTTGGGTTCCATGTACAACCCTTTCCACAGAGGGTTCTACATGGAACCCCAAAGAGTTCTACCTGAAACCAAAAAGGGTCATATCTTAAACCAAAAAGGGTTCTACTTGGGGACAGCCACAGAACCCTTTTGGAACCACTTTACATAGCATACAGAGAACATACGTTTCACAATCTCCTTCCCTCTCCTTTCTCTCCCTCTTTTCATCCCTCCTTTCATGGAAGACGAGAAGTCTCCGCCTCAGCTGCCTGGAGAATGGCTTGAGATAAAAGAAAGTGCGTATAGGGACCAAGCCTCGCCTTCGGGGGAGGGAAACATTATTTGATCCCACTCGAAGAGCCACTCCGCGCCAAGCCAAGCAAAGCCAAGCAAAGCCAAGCCAACCCACGGCAAGACAGGAATAGAGCCTTCCCCATCCGCTGCTTCAGTTAATAGATCACAACTGACTGGGGGAATTAGTTGGGATTCGACATAACAGCGGCAAAGCTACACGTACAGTACATCAAGACGCTTTTGTAGGGCCTTGAGTTTCTTGTGTGACTCGTTATCATACGTGAATATGTATACATACTGAACTTCTTGAGACTCGTCTGTGACTCGTCCATCAGACGCCTTCCATGTTTCCAATGCACCATCTCTCATCCCGCTCCATCGGCTGTGTAACAGATTAATTAGCTAGACGCACATTACACTCTCTAGACTAGACCGAGCTTCCTTCCATCTGCCTGATAGAGTGACCCAAATATAGTATTGAAAGATCCAGAGACTCACACTGTCACCATCGCTTTCAATATTTCATGCTCATTGCATGCTGAATAACAAAGACTGTACGATTTTTGTTTTTACATACTTTTTCTTTCTCAAACTCAAAGTTCCTTTACAGGACAACATGAAAACCAAGGCTAAAATGGACATGAGTCATACGTGGAAGGACAAAATAAAGGACATGACTAATACCTACCCACCATTGCCCACACAGCCATCTTACATCCCGGCCTATTAGAAGCTCTTAAAGCTGCAGGAAGGTTTATATTTTTCCTCCGTCATCAATGTTTCACAAGTAGTCAAGAACCAGTAGAGCTTTTTGAGATGTGAATGCACCTGTAAATATGCAGACTAAATGTGTCCTAATGCGTTCTTGTTTCGATTGGTCAAATTTTCTGGTCTTTGAAAATAGATGCGTAACAGGGAAGAGTGAGGTTAATGGAACAGCTTCCTGGTTTAGCATTTAAAGTATTGATGCTGTTATTGGTATTGACTCAAGGGATGCATCGTCGGCCGTTAACCTGGTAGTGCACACACAAACACACACGCATGCACACGCATGCACACGCATGCACACGCATACATGCGGGCCCACGCGCACACACATGCACACACACACGCACGCACACACACACACACACAGACACAACCATACACGCACGCACACACACAAACATACACACACAGCGGGTGCATCCATCGATCAGCTGAAACAGCAGGAGCTCTAGAGCCAGGCTGATCACTAGAAATAGACTTAGATTTGAAAAGGTTCTGAGAACGTTGACATATGCCTTTGTTGGTGCTCACAAAACGATTGCCCAGCACTGGGCGCAAACTCATAATCCTTGGAGCTGGAGCACACTGCTTAGACCACTGCAATACAGCAAGTCACAATGCTCTAGAAAGCTGAGAAAATCAATTGAATACTGATGATTCATGATGGTAATAACGCATCGTTTGTAAAATTGTTGTTTTAAGCCTTCCCCAAACCATAGCCCTAACCTTAACCACTTGGAAGGACAGTTTTTTTTTTTACAATCACTTTGGCGTTAATTTCAGAACCTTGATGTCGTTTTTTTTTCTAGACACAAAACTCACAACCGATCATCAAAATGAAAAATGTTCAAAACTCTAACACATTTTCCAATTGCTTGGATACAATACAAATAAAGCTAAGATCATTTTTGTTCATTGAACTAAAATCACCTGTTCAAAATGACACAACTTAATATCAAAGTATTACCATTTCCAAATGCAATTCACACATTACATCTGAGATGACTGTCTATTCATTCCATTACAATGATCTAACTATCAATTGATACAACTGCTCAAAATGACAAGTAACCATTACATTACTCTTAATGCATAGTCGTATGGAAACTGACAAACAATATTCCATGTTTAGATCATGAAAGTTTCAGGATAACGAGATCCATTGACACCAATTACCATGGAACATGAACCAATTGGACTACATTATCTATGGATGTAATATTTCATCATAATTCTTTATCAGACAATGTTTCTATGGTCCAATGTACCACTTTTACAGACCATGTTTTCAGATTTGACATGGTACACCTATCTAGTACTGGGTAGGACCCCTTTTGCCTCCACAACAGCCTGAATTATTCACGGTGTTGTACGTTAAGAGATGCCCTTCTGCACACTAATGTTTTAAACGGCTGTTATTTGAGCATTTGTGGCCTTTCTGTTAGCTTGAATGAATCTGGACATTCTCCTCTGACCTCCTCAGAACTGCCACACACTGAATGTGTTTTGTTTATCGCACCCTTCTCTGTAAACTCTAGAGACTGTAGCGCGTAAAAATCCCAGGAGGGCAGCTGTTTCTGAGATGCTGGAACCGCTATGTGTGAAACCAACAATCATACCACGGTCAAAGTTGCTTAGATTACGCATCTTTCCCATTCTAATGTTTGGTTGAACAACAACTAAAGCTCTCTACTCTATATACTCTACAGTATATATTGAGTTGCAGGCAGCCACATGTTTCACTGTTCGAAGGAGCAGGCTATTTGCGTTAACACACAGGTGTACCTAATAAGTGAGTGTATCTACGCAGGCCCTTGTAATTTCTTTTCCAATACTGCCAACTCGTTACTGATGATTGATTTCACATTGTGGTACGAGTATATAGTGAAATGAGTGGTATCCACCTACAACAACATAGCAATAACATGGAGCCGGCAGGTGATCCAGGTCACAATAGAGGCCAAGCAGTGGGAGGAGGAAGACGAGGAAGACGTGGTGATCAAAGGAATGGCAAGGGACAAGCACCCCTTCTGAGAGGTGGTCGTGGCCTCGTTTGAGAGGTGTGGGGGAACGTGGTAGAGGACAAGGCCTCGGACCAAAACAGCGGCAGCAACAGCAAAGAGTCTCCAATGAAATCCAAGCAATAATTGTAGACCATGTCGTAAATCATGGCATGACAATGACTGAGGCAGCTACAATGATTCAACCAAACCTCAGAAGATCAACCGTGGCCTCAATCATCAGAACTTTCCACAATGAGAACCGGTAAGTCTAAAGCATGCACTAAACATTAGGCTACTCTCAATTGTCAAATGACTGTATACTGCATGCCAATGTGTACCACAGAGTAGGTGATGTGACTAAATGTGTTCTTACTGTAATTTTCCCTGCAGAATTTAGACAAGGCCAAATAGGGGAGGCAGTGGCAAAGTTCTGACTGACCAACAAGAGCAGGCTGGGGTCAATTTGGTTCGGAACAGAAATTATATTCGCCTTACAGAAATTTGGCAGCACATCTTGGACAATGACAACATGTTCAATAATGTGGAAGCCATAAATTTGCAGACTATTGCACGCATGCTGAAAAGGCACCAAGTGTTTCTAAAACAGCTATGCCGTGTGCCTTTTAAAAGAAATGCAGAAAGAGTGAAGCAACTGAGGACTGAGCATGTTCAGGTATGTTCAGTTTCAAGATGCCTGTTGTGAAAGATTGAAATCAGTAATTATCTTTCCAAAATGTCTTTTTAGAGGGTGATGGAGCTGTATGCTGACGACAACCACCACAAATTCCTCTTTTTGAATGAGGCAGCCTTCAACCTGGAGGAGAGGTTGGAATCCAAGTACCTGGACAACGTGTGGCCAACATCACCATGTGTGCGGCTATATCGGAAAAGATGGTGTGGTGGGATGCAGACCTCGTATTGGATCATATAATGCAGCTCTCCTTCTAACCTACCTGTCACCTGGGGCGTCAGGTAGCCTAGTGGTTAGCGTGTTGGGCCAGTAACCAAAAGGTTGCCTGATCGAATCCCTGAGCTGACAAGGTAAAAAGGTAAAAATCTGTCATTCTGCCCCTGAACAAGGCAGTTAATCTATTGTTCCTATGCCATTGTTGTAAACAAGATCATATTTGTTCTTAACTGACTTGCCTTGTTAAATAAAAAAAAATTACCTTCCTTGATGAGATAAAACAGGTCTGTAGAGCTGATGGCGTGATCTATGTCATTGTGTGGGATAAGGTCAGGTTCCACCATGCAAGCATGGTTTCAGGCCCATCCACAAATTTACCACACTGTACTTACCCCCATACTGTCCTTTCCTTAACCCGATTGAGGATTTTTTTCTCCACATGAAGGTGTAAGGTATATGATAGGCGCCCTCACAAACAAGCCACCCTTCTTCAGGCCATGCAATGACATCACGGCAGACCAGTGTCAGGCCTGGATTCGCCATGCCCGAAGATTCTTCCCAAGATGTTTGGCTAATGAAAACATCCATTTTGATGTGGATGAGAACCTGTGGCCAAATCCACAAGACAGGGTTGATGGAAATATAGAAGTACAGTAATCAGCCTTTGTTTTGCTTTTTACAGTAAGCCAGGTGAGGAACACTGCAGTTGATGTTTTACTATAGGTTATTTAAATTGTTTGAGGCTAATTATTTTTGCTTTTGTTCAATGATTCCCCTGTGTCTGTAGTAGTCTATCTACTAGTCCTTTTACAGTGATGTAGTACCATAACGAAACTTGTATCACATATTTTGTACTACAATATTTAATGATTGTAAGAACAACCACACAGTGAAACTATCGGTATCTTGTGTGTGGGTGATCTAAATTAATGTTCCTAAAGTATTTCATGATAAATGAGTTATTTGAACCTAAGATTCTGCAAGTGCAAGGTTTATTTCAAGATATGAATGCACAATGCAATGTTTGGAACATTGGACAGCCTGTGTTACAAGTGATGACCGTTTTGAGTTTTGAAAAATGACCACAAGGTTCTGAAATGAGCTCCAAAGTGAGTGTAAAAAACTGTAATGCCTGAACTATTAAACTTTGAGTTGTTTCTGTTTTAACCCTGTAACCACGCAGAATTAACCCTGTAACCACGTGGAATTAACCCTGTAACCACGTGGAATGAATGAGTCAAAAATGGACATTCATCCATTATATGTCATATCTTGTTGATAGAGCAGCAATTTACTCAAACAGAACAGATACACTGCCAAAAGCAGGACATTGTGTGTGTGTGTGTGTGTGTGAGTGAGTGAGTGAGTGAGTGTGTGTGTGTGTGTGTGTGTGTGTGTACTCAGGTACTCTTCAATATTTTATATTTTAGCAAGTATGTGTTACTTCAAAGTGAGTAGTCTATTCAGCGCCAGATTGAGTTTGTTTGACCGTATCACAATTAGGCCCAACCTGGGGAGTGTCCAGAGACAGCACCTTTGGGCCTGGCTGCCTGGCTGCCTGGCTGGCTGCCTGGCTGGTCCGTGCTTGGCCCTGGGGCATACTCTCCATACCTGCCTGGAATTCATTCTGCATCACAGAGCTGTTGCCTTCCCCTGGCTCAGTGAAACAATAGCCCAAAAACCACAGAGCAAAGCCAGAGAGAAGAGAGGGGGAGGGAGAGGACGGACAGGGACAGATACATTACAGATACGTAACCTAGCAACAGTTAAGAGGGATGGCGAGGGATGGAGAAGAGAGCATGCTTCCACAGTGAGTGAATGAGAGGGAGAGATATTGATAGAGATCTCAGATACTGCATATACTGTAGATTAATAGACAGACAGACAGAGCATGCAAGACTGACAGACTGACAACAATGTGTGTGTATGTGTGTGCGTGTACGTGTGTGTGTGCGTGTGTGTGAGTATGCATTAGGGTGAGTGTGTGCTATGCTATATTAGTTGTAAGGCACAATACTAATTGTGCTAGAAATCATCATCTTCCTCTCAATGGGTATTTTGATTTATGGCAATTACCAGCCAATAACCCCTCCTGCACTTTGTAGTCACCTGTTGAGCATAGCTCCAGATGAGAAGTTTCTTCTACCCAGACGAGTGAAAAACCCTTGTAGAATGACTGATTTTCATAGCCTTATCTAGCTACTGATGAACATATACAATCGATCTCATAACAATCTCTCTGTCTCTGTCCCTTGTGTCTTATTTAGAGTGAGAGTGTGTGTGTGTGAGAGAGAGAGAGAGAGAGAGAGAGAGAGAGAGAGAGAGAGAGAGAGAGAGAGACGCAGCAGTGGAGAGGGTGAAAAGCTTCAAGTTCCTTGGTGTACATATCACTGAGGACCTGAAATGGTCCCACCACACCGACATCGTGGTGAAGAAGATACAACAATACGGCTTGGCCCCTAAGACCCTCACAAATTCTACAGATACACCATTGAGAGCATCCTGTCAGGCTGCATCACCACCTGGGATGGGAAACTTCACCCCCCTCAACCGAATGGCTCTCCAGAGGGAGAGGGGGAGCGAGAGTTTGTGTCCCAAATCGTCCTGGTCAAAAGTAGTGCACTATATAGGGAATATGGGGCCATTTGGGATGCGGGCCGGGCCTCACTGGCTTGTTAACTTTATGTCCTCTATTGTGAGTGGTCTGATTAAAAGGTGCTTGATTTAAAGTGGCGCTCCTCTCGCTCCTGTGCTGCTCGAAACGCATGGCTTCCTTTACAGCACCCAATCACCACGACCACACACCAACAGCCGAGTGCTGCCTCACAGTATTCCAGCTACGCTACAATTATGGAGATCTTGTTATTGTGGGCCTGCTGTGTCATCTGGAGAGAGGAGGAGAGAGAGAAAGGGGGAGATATAGAGAGAGAGAGAGAGAGAGAGAGAGAGAGAGAGAGAGAGAGAGAGAGAGAGAGAGAGAGAGAGAGAGAGAGAGAGAGAGAGAGAGAGACAGGCGGGGAGGTCAAAGAGAGAATAGAGAGGGGCATTGACAGATGATATGCAAATGAGAGAGAGAGAGAAGCAGTGATAAAGACAAAACGAGAGTCAAAGACAGAAGGAAAG